>RCUC01026377.1:0-14585 GCA_003697995.1 Taxidea taxus jeffersonii
CTTTTTTTTTTTAAAGTCTCAAGAACTTGTTTCATTATAAACACAATTTCAGTCTTATAGGGAGTATATTGTACAATGGATATTTACTGCCTTGTCACAGGCGCTGATGAAACACCTCTGTGATGGCAGTGCCCTCACATCCCTCTCCTGCAGGTGAGAACACTCGAGCTCAGTGATGGTCCAGACTTACGTCTGTGGCACTCCGGCACCCAGACCCTTAACAACCAGACCCCCACAATTAAATTCGCACTAGAACCAAAGGGGTAGGTTCTTTACAAATAGAATCATGCTATTCATTATTACAGGGTTTTTTGATGGATACTCTAGGGTTATACTTCATAATTATTTCACATAGTTGCTTTTAAATGTTGGTTTTCTTTTTGAAAGTCGTAGTGTCCGGTCACCTTGTTCAGGAACAGTGTTGTGCTTATTAGGAATAAAATTATAGTTCTGTCTCCAAATTTGAAGTTAGCCAGAACCAGGGTGCCTCCGTTTTGCCTTTACTTTCATCTTCCAGTCTATTTTTGTCATTTTCTATTATCAAGTAGCCATTCTGGGCTAATACTACCAGAGTGCCCACATGAATCCATAAATACCACATACCGATAGAGATGTCAGAGCTGCCAAGAATATTTCTCATGTTGTCACATAATTTCCTCACGTGCCCAGTGTTAGGATTATCATGTAAAGTCCTCATTCCGGGCCCTCAGTTTTGATTCTGCTGCTTCTTGCTGCAGCCTCCACTGTTTAATTCCCACGACTATTGACTTTCCATACAGGAAGAAGCCTGTATGGCCTCTAAACTACTTGGTCGGTTTCTCTTTACCACTCTGCTTTCCCCCTCTTCTACTTAAATACCCATATGTTGGCATTTCACCACATTCCATCTGCTACCTGTGATCTTTGAGCACACTCTCCTTTCATAGTCTTGTTTATTCTCAACATGTTAAATTCCAAGGTCGATTCTCATTTCTCTCTAGAGCCTCAGGCTTACATTTCCAGCTGCTTGTGGAACATGTACATTTTTTTTAGCCCCTGAAACTCAAACTGAACTCATGGGATTTGTTTTCTCAGATCTCTTCTACCTCCCTTTCAGTGCTATCCCTGAACCCCTACCAGGTCTCCATTTGTGACCCAGGTTATCACCCATCCCTGCCTTTACACATGACAGCTCTAGTGCATGTAGAAAAGTTCTATCCCCCTCCCACCACATCCTTGCCAATCTTAATTAAAATCAGATGAGAAATGTGCTCATGAGTTTATTCATATATCTTGTAGCTCTTGGCACTGAGCAATCTAGCTACCCATAATATATACAGCAAGTTGAGCTATGCACTCAGTGCAAGCTGTTTTCCCAAAGCATATTTTTAATTGACAGGTTGCATTAACTTCTATCCATAAGACATAGTTTATTGCTTTAGGAATTCAGAATATCAACCTTATTGTGATTTAAAAAACTAAATTTTGATTTATAAATCAAATCAGATATGGTGGTCTGCTAGCAACCTGAGTTACATTAAAACGTAAACTTATTTTGACAATCTAGAAAAAGTATAAAAATTCCTAGAAACATACAGCCTACCAGGACTGAATCATGAAGAAATAGAAAATCTGTTCAGATCAATTACTTCCTAATCATAACCTCCCAATAAGTTAGTCCATTACCAGATGGCTTTACTGGTGAATCCTACCACCATTTACAGAAGGATACATACTAGTCCTTCTAAAACTCTTGCAAAAAAAATGGAAGAGGAGGGAACACTTCCAAACTCATTTTGTGAGGACAACATGACCCTGATAACAAAACCAGACAAGGATGACATAAGAAAATTTTAGGCCAAAATCCCTAATGAACATGAATGCAGAAATCTTCAATGAAATATTAGCAAACAGAATTCAGCAATCTGTTCAAAGGATCATACACCATGATGCAGTGGGGTTTATTCCAGTGACACAAGAGTAGTTTAACATTTGCAAATCAACATGATATACCACCTTAAAATTAAAAAGTCTTCTCTCAAATGCAGAAAAACCCTTTGACAAAATTCAACATTCACTTATGATAAAAACTCAGCAAAGTGGGTGCCGAGGGAATGTACCTCAGCATATAAAGGCTATACATTATAAGCCTGTAGTTAACATCATACTTCAACAGTGAAAAACTGCAGTCCCAGGAATAAAACAAGCAATCCCTGTCTTGCCGCTTTTATTCAACATAGTATCAGAAGTGCTACCCAGAGCAGTTTGACAAGAAATAAAAGGCATCCATAATGGAAAGGAAGAAGGAATACCGTCACTATTTACACATGACAGATACATATAAAGCTCTAAAGACTTTACCAAACACCTACTAAACTAATCAATGAATTCAGTCAAATTGCAGGATACACGGTATAGACACAGAAATGAAGTATCAGAAAGAAATTAAAACAATACTATTTACAACCTAGGAATAAATTTGAGGGGAGAAAGATCTCTACACTGAAAACTATAAGACATTGGTAAGATAAGTAGAAGAACACCTAAATATATGGAAAGTTGTTCCATGTTCATGGAAAAATACTGTTAAAATACCTATACCACAGAGCAATCTGTGGATACAGTGCAATCCCTATCAAAATGCCAGTGGCATTTTATTTTCCCACAGAAATAGTATAAACAATCACAAAATTTGTGTGGAACCACAAAAGAATCCAAATAGCCAAAGCAGTCCTGAGAAAGAACAGCCAGAGTCATCATGTCCCCTGATTTTCAACTATATTATAAAGCTGTAGTAATCAAAACAGTATGGCATTGGCATAAAAATAGACACATATGTTTGAGGAACAGAATAGAGACTCTAGAAGAAAACCCACACACATATGATCAAAAAGTTTACAACATGTGAGCCAAGAACATACAATGAGGAAAAGACAGTGTCTTAAAAAAATTATGCTGGGAAAACTGGAACACTATTATACCATACACAAAAATGCACTTAAAATGGATCAAAGACTTAAAATTAAGACTCCAAACCATAAAACTCCTGGAAGAAGATAAGCAGTGGCTCTGTGACATTGGTCTTGGTGATGCTTTTTTGGATCTAACACCAAAATTAAAGACAGCAAAAGCAAAAAATATACGAGGAGGACCACATCAAACTGTAAAACTTTTACACAGCAAAGGGAATCATCAACAAAATGAAAAAGCAACCTATGGAATGGGAGAAGATATTTGCAAATCATGTATCTGATAAGGGATTAATACTGAAAACCTATCAAGAACTTCAGCTCAATAGTAAAACACTATATGGGTAGAGGCTTTGAATAGACATTTTCCCAAAGAAGACATACAGATGGCCGGCAGGTCCAATAAGAGGGGCTTAAAAATCACTAATCAGGGAATTGCAAATAAAAACCACAGTGAGCTCTCACTTCACCTGTTAGAATAGGTATTATCAGAAAAACAAGTGTGGTGAGGATGTAGAGAAAAGGAAACCCTCTTGCACTGTTGGTGAGAATGCAAATTGGTACAGCGACTATGGTAAACAGTATAGAGAGTCCCACAAAAAATAAAAATTGAAATACGATCCAGCAATTCCACTCCTGGGAATATTTCCAAAAAGAATAAAAACACTTGCACCCCCACATCTGTTGCAGCATTCTTTACAAAAGCCAAGATATGGGAAGTGGAGGGAAAGCACTTTAGTATCACAGGTGGGAGTTGGTGTATAGGGTCCTGCCTGACATGGCGCGAGCCACAGATGTGGGATAGAGGATCTCAGAATAGCTTTACCAAGCAGGCTGGGTAACAGAGGACCTTCAAGCCAAGCAAGTAATTTTGTGTTATTACTGCAAAAGAGAGTTAATTTTTTTTTCAGAAGGAATATTTTTGAGGTATTGTGTATGTACATACAATATATACACACATGCACACTTACGAATTTTAAAAAGTGAAAATACAATATATTCACCATTCAGATCAAGAAACTGAATATTATCAGGTCCCCAGAAACCCTGTCATGCTCCTCCCAGTCTTAAGCAATCACAGCCACCACCCTCCACACATACACACACACACACACGTAATTATGACTTTCATCATTTTTGATCAGTTTTAATTGTTTCCATCTTTTTCCAAACATCAGTTGAATCGTACAATTATACACTCTCTGTCTGGCTACACATGTTCCGCATGTGGTTCTGGACCTCCTTCATGCTGTGCATAGCAATAGTACTTTGATTCTCATTTCTCATTACTGTCTGGAACCTCATTGTGCAGCTACACAAGCTTTATTTGCCAGTCTACTGCTAAGGAACTTGGGAGTTGTTTCCTAACCTTGAAGTTGGTTCTGCCATGAATAGTCTTTACAGGTCTTCTGATGAACATTTGTCTGTGGCTCTGTCAAGGGCACACCAAGACCCTACAGCTGCCTCGTGGAGTATGCGTGTGATTGTCTTTAGATACAGACCACTTCCACAGTGCTTGTACTCAGAAGTCTTTAAGCTCATGGCCATAAGCCACATTGTAGACCCATGTATAATTTTTGAATAAAGAAAAATGGGAAAAGGTAATTGGTATGTATAGAGAAAAGGGAATAAAAAGTACTGATCAGCATTCAGCCAACATTTCTTGATCAACCACTAGGTTAGAAAGCAAATGGCATGCCACCCTCAGGGAGAGTTGGCTCGGTATTGGGATGGAGCTTTTAAGGGAGAAGAAAGGGAGATATGGTGCTTGAATCTGGCAGGGACAAAGACCCCGGGGAGCATGGAATACCATGCTTTTGATTGTAGGGTTTCTTTAAAAGGCTGACTGACAGTCATGAAAAGGTAATTAACATTGGTATTTTTCATTTAGAAGAAATCATTTCTCTCATCCCCAAAGGAAAAATACAGGGACAGAATCCACATATTTTGTATGTATGAAACAGACTTCAGTATTTGCAGGTCCATTTTGCTCAACCATGCACTCATTTTAACTTTTCGCCTTGTGTTTTTCTTGCCTTTTCCCATCTCAGGCTCAAATACGTATGAAGAGGCAGCTGCATATATTCAGTGTCAGTTTGAAGACCTCAATAAAAGAAAGGACACAAAGGAGATATACACCCACTTCACATGTGCCACAGATACTAAGAATGTGCAGTTTGTTTTTGATGCTGTAACAGATGTCATCATAAAAAATAATCTAAAAGATTGTGGTCTCTTCTAAGTTTTGCAGTTAATGGGGAAAAAATGCATTTTCAAACCAAATGAGTGCTTATATGGGGATCTCTCTAAACTAGAGTCTAGCAGCAACACGGGAATGTAGTATATGGCAAATGCATCTGGGACCTGACCAAAGTTGTTCTGTTGTGTCTTTTTTTTTTTTTTTTTTTTTTTAACTGAAAGGAGCAGAAGGACCTTTCTTAAGTGTGAGAAGTGGTCCTGCAGCGTGAAACTAAGGGCAGTGTTAACGCTCGGCTCTAGTGTATTGATTTCTGCGTAAGTGTAAATATGCAAATGTATGTATACATGTATTTATAACTTTAGTTTTCCACACTACTTTTATGCTTTAAGAGTGGCAACTTAAGATTCTAGCGTGATGGCTTTGGTAATATCAGAAATATTAGGTACTTTGTACTGAATGACAGACTATTATTTTGCCAGTTTTAAACAGCTTTATTTATGTTCATGTCCTGTAAGTTTTTAAGTACAGTAATTAAAAATAGGAAACATTGCAGTCCTTATCTTGATTATATGTATACTTATAATTCTAAAGTTATTTGTACAAACATTGCACAGACTATTTTAATAACATGATTTGTTCTTTAAATTCAGTGTGTTTTACTGAAATGTTCTTAAGAGGATGAATATACCTGCCTTTGGATCAGTTATGTAAACATTGTATGCATTTTAATTTTTCTTTTAAGAGTGCATGCTGATCTGATTCTACATTGAATTTGGTTTGAAAAACTAAAAGTTTCAGATTTTTGAAGATATACTCTTAGACTTACTGTAAACACTTAATTTTTATTCAGTTGGTTTGTTTTCACTTTGAATTTTAATATTTGGATGGTATTCGTGCATTTCCTTAAAGGTGATGCCAGATTAATTTTTATACACTTTAAATAACTACATTTTTATTTATAACTAAGTTTAGGTGGATTATCGAGAGCATTTTGTGGGTAAAAAATATGTCAGCATAATGAATTTTGAGACATTCATTTGTGTATTTCCTTTGGGAAATCCCTTGTACCTAGAACACATGATAGTTCCTTATTTGGAAGATAACAAGAAAGACCTTTGATTATTCTGCTGCTGATATAATGCAAGCTTTAAATTCATATATATAACTAGTTTCAAATTTAATTATCACACTATACTTAAATTACTTTTTTCCCTTAGACTATTCAGATTTCCTCCACTTGCTTGAGTTAATCTTTTTAAATTATGCTATTATTTCTGAGACTGAAATGGGCAATTACACTTAGAAAATGAGTAGTAGTATTTAATAAAGTCAGTGACTGTATGTATCCTGAAATAAGTCTTAAATGTCAGCTCGATATTGAATTTTGATAGCCTTTTCTTTTGATTCTTCACAATGTGTCTCTGTGACCTCATCTCAACAACATGAACAGCATTCCCTATGCTCCTTCTGTTTTGTGTCCTCATCTTGAAGAAGTCCTTCAGTAAGCTCTGTGGATAAGTAGTTTCTAAGTTGAGTTATGTGCTGTCATTTTGTTGGAGTGTATTTCTTGACGTGTATGTGTATGTATGTGTGTGTGGGGGGAACCACAGACTACATTTTCACCTGTTCTATTTTGGGGGATTCATTTTTCTTCTTTGTAAAGAAATTTGAAGTTATCACACTTTTCTTAAATGTGTTAGTTTAGATTCTTTATGTGCCTTTCACGAAAGATATGTTCTCATTAATTTTACCAATGAAAGACCTGTAACATCCATATCGTGAAGCTATGTATGAGATTCACCTGTACTATGAATAAATTTGAATCATGAGAAATACTGTTTAAAAAGCCACAAAGAAGCACATCTTGGTGACCATCATTGGTGAATTCCTGGACTTTATTCTGTGTAATTGTGTTACTAATAAATTCTAATAAATTTAAATTTTTAAAATTTTACAAACCTGTTGACTAAACACATGTTTTGCATGAGGATTTAAGTATCTCTCTAGGAAGTCCATTTCTCCAGTATCTTTGCTATCTTTTTACAATTTCATCTCCAGAAGCTTGAGTAAATTTTCGGGCCCTAAGTTTTCCTCATGAGCTATGGTGTCACATTTAGGACTGCCTGCTTGATATCCCCTTCTGAGAATGTACTGCCTGCTCCAAGTCCATATGCACCAAATCATCATTCTACCATTAGACTAGTTCTCACCTCCTGTTGTAGCCCACTCAGTACCATCATTTATTCAGTCCCTTAGTGGGAACTTTTTAGCCACTTTTTAGCCCTTATCTCCATCTCTAATGAGCCACCATCTTGCTCACAAGTCTACTTATCTAATGCCTCCCTGGGTTTTATTTTTTTCTTTACATTCTTTATATTCTTTATATTCCTACTGAATGCAGTTTTTGCTTAACTTCCACAGGAAATGACTTATTAAATTTCCTGCCTCCCATTTCTCCCTTCTCTAACCCGGGCCAGTTATCCTAATATAGAACTGCAGCTGTGTTATCGTCTGTGCATTGACCTGCACTGGCTCTGACCTGTCAGTAAAATCAAATTTAACTTAGCCTCCTATTCAGGGCTCTTCCATCATCTGAGCCCAGTTCATTACATTTCCACTCTTCTCTTGCACATACTTTGTACTTTGTGCATAGCCTGGGTTTTCCCTCAAGCATCTGTCTACATGCTATATGAGATATGCTTAAAACAATGTTCAGAACATGGGAAGTGTTCACTCATATCTGCTGTTATTTTTATTAGGACTTTTGTTTGTGATATCTTCTTTTATTTTTATTTTTATTTATTTTTAAGATTTTTATTTATTTGACAGAGATCACAAGTAGGCAGAGAGAGAGAGGAAGGGAAACAGGCTCCCTGCTGAGCAGAGAGCCGGACGCAGGGCTCAATCCCAGGACCCTGGGATCATGACCTGAGCCAAAGGCAGAGGCTTTAACCCACTGAGCCACCCAGGCGCCTGTGATATCTTTTTTTAAGACTCATCTGGCATCTTCTTTAGTCTGCCCTTTTGAGAACTCCATGGTTCTAGTAGAGCTGCCAGTCCTCCATGGCATAGACTCAAGCCTGACCAGTCCTAGTCTATTGTCACTAAGCATGTGACCCCAAATGAACCATTTGTAGTCCCAGTTCTCACCCCTAAGTTTCTAAAAGCTGTTCTTGTTTCTAAAATTCCCTTCATTTCAGCACCCTTCTAAAGCTTGATCTAATTCATTCGAATTCAATCACTTACTGAAAAAATCCTGAATAAAATGCATTTGTTCTTACCTGAATAGCAAAGTAACAATAACACCAGAAAAGTCTCCGAGAGTTTAATTAGGCTTAAAATTAAGGTTAAAAGGCTCAGAGAGGTTGAGCAAGATCAAATCAAAGTTTCAAATCTGTGACTTCTGACTTCATGTCTGTTATAGAACTCTTTTTTTTTTACTTTATTTAAGCTTTATTTAAACATATGATGTAACCCCACCACCCTCATGTTATAGAACTCTTAAGAATGCGACCTTATTTCCAGAAAATGTATAAGTAGTTTACCCCCAAGCTTAACCTTCTGAGTTTATCTGAACTACAGCACTTTTTTAGATTAAAAATACACAAGATAGGGCAAACCTGGAGGCGTCATGCTGCCTGATCCCGAACTATATTATAAAGTTAAAATAGTATGGTATTGACATAAAAATAGACACACAGATCTGAAGAATAGACTAGAGAACTCAGAAACCCATGCATTTATGGTCAATTAGTTTACAACAGAGGGGCCAATAACATACAATGAGGAAAAGACAGTCCTCAATAAATGGTGTTGGGAAAACTGGACAGCCATATGCAAAAGAATGAAATGAAATGACCGCTATCTTAAAGCACACACAAAAATTGAATGGATTGAAGACTTGGATATAAGACATGAAACCTGAAAACTCCTAAAGAAACATGGTTACCTCCTTAACATTGGTCTTGGCAATGAATTTTGGATCTGATGCCAAAATTAAAAGGCAACAAAAGCAAGAATACACAAGTAGGACTACAAACTGAAAAGAAACTGTGCCACAAAGGAAACAAAATGAAAAGGCAACCTAGGGAATGGGAGAATACATTCACAAATCCTATCTGATAAGGGGTTAATATTGAAAAGGTAGAACTATAACTCAATAGTAAACATCAAACAATCTGACTTTGAAAAGAGCAGAGGATCTAAATAAACATTTTTCTAAAGAAAACCTACAGTTGGCCAGCAAGTCCATGAATGTGCTCAGCATCACCAATGATCAGAAAAAAAAAAAAGCAAAATAAAAAAAATCATGTTAGAATGGCCATTATCAAAAAGATAAGAAAAAATAAGAATTGGTGGGAATGTGGAAAATAGAGAAGACTTGTGCATTCCTAGTAGAGAATGTAAATTCATGTATCCACTATTGAGAACAGTAGAGAAGTTCCTCAAAAAAAAATAAAAAATAAAGCCATAACATCATCCAGCAATTTCACTTCTGAAGAAAACAAAGACAGTAATTAAAAAGATATATGTATATCTCCCCATGTTCATTGCAGCATTACTTACAGTAGTCAAGATATGGAAACAATCTTAAGTGTCTAGCAACAGATGAGTGCATCAAGAAAATGTGTGTGTGTGTATATATGTGTGTATCTATACCCACATACATATACATAATGAATATTATTCAGCCATAAAAAGAATGAAATCTAGCCATTTGCAACAACATGGATGGACCCTGAGAACACTATGCTAAGTAAAATAAGTCAAAGACCAAATACTATATGATCTCATTTATATGTTGATTTTTAAAAAAAGAAGGCAAGAAAAAAGAAGCTGGGGCCCCTCGGTGGCTCAATCTGTTAAGCATCCAATTCTTCAGGTGCCTGGGTGGCTCAGCTGGTTGAGTGACTGCCTTTGGCTCAGGTCATGATCCTGGAGTCCCGGGATCGAGTCCCACATCCAGCTCCCTGCTCAGCAGGGAGTCTGCTTCTCCCACTAACCTCTCTTCTTGCATACTCTCTCTCTCTCAAATAAATAAATAAAACCTTAAAAAAAAAAAAAAAGGAGCCAATTCTTCATTTCAGCTCAGGTCATGATCTTGTGGGTTGTAGGATCCAGCCCTGCATTGGGCTTTACCCTCAGCAGGGAGTTCGCTTGAGATTCTCCCCCTCGGCCCCTCCCCCTGCTTGTGCTCTTTCTCCCTTTCTCTGCCCCCTCAACCCACCTCTCAAAAGAATAATTAAACCTAAAAGAAAGGAAAGAAGGAGATAAGTGGGGAGGGCTATGGGAGGGGAGGGGATGAAATGAAGAAAGGAAGGAAGAAAAGGGAGGGAGGGAGGAAGGAAGGATAGAAGGAAGGAAGGAAGAAACAAAGAAGCTCGCTGATACAGAGAACAGATTGGTGGTTGCCAGAACAGGGTGGTGGGCAAAATGAGCAAAAGAAGTTAACAGGTACAAACTTGCAGTTACAAAATACGTCTTGGAGAGATAATGTAGAGCATGACAATGATAATTAATACGGTATTGCATATTTGAAAGTCTGAGAGAGTAAATCTTTAAATTTCTCATCATAAGAAAAAAATTTTCTAACTGTGAAGTGATTGATGTCAACTAAACTTACTGGGTGATCATTTCACAATATATACACAAATATCAAATTATATACCTGAGACTAATAATGTCAAACATATCTCAACAAAAACTTAAATATGATACCTGTTATATCTTATACCCAACCTATTTATGGTACCTTAACATCCATTAGATTTGAAGCTACTTAAGAGTATGAACAGTTTTAGTATGGTCTTTTAGTATGGTCTTTAGAACAGTTCATGTATGGTCTTCCGAACCAACCGTGATCCCTTGTGTAAACGAATTTAATTAATAACATCAATGTTACAGCTGTTACTATTTTCACTGCTCAGTGTGCCTTCTGAGAGGGCAGTAGAGAGTGGTGGTGGGGGCCTAGGCTCTGGCATCCAGTTTGGCTTCAAATCCTGGCTCTATTTCTTTTTTTTTTTTTTTTAAGATTTTATTTATTTATTTATTTGACAGAAATCACAAGTAGGCAGAGAGGCAGGCAGAGAGAGAGAGGAGGAAGCAGGCTCCCTGTCAAACAGAGAGCCCGATGCGGGACTCAATCCCAGGACCCTGAGATCATGACCTGAGCCGAAGGCAGAGGCTTTAACCCACTGAGCCACCCAGGCGCCCTCTGGCTCTATTTCTTGTTACTTGGGTAAACTTGGGCAATTTATTTAATCTTTATCTATTCCCTTTTTATTACCTGAAAAAAAAATAGAGATTAATCAGACCACTAATCTTACTGGTTGTCAGTATTTAATAAGTTCACAATGCATTTGAAGCTCTGAGAAGTGAGCCTGGCATGGGACAATCAATGTCCCTGTTATTTCATTATAAAGAATGATTTGGCGGTGCCTTTAAAATCATAACCAGTGTTGACCAGTGGTTGTTGCTATGAGCCTTGGATGAAACGCCTCAGAAACAATATAACCATGGTGATTCATCTTCATAGTTAAAACTTCTGAGTGTCTCACCTGGATATTGGTAGAATGGAACAAGTGAAGGAGGACCGAAAATGCATCTTCTTTTAATTCAACTTCAGGATCCACATCTTGTTTTCAGGTAACCAAAAATACGAGAGTCTTAGGTTATTTTAAAGTTGATTTGGGAAGTTTTTTCTTGTTAGTTGCTTTTCCAAACCCTATCTTAATAGTTAAAATGCCCTTCTATATCACAAGTTTTAGATTTCACAACTCCATTGGCCTGTTTCCCAGTCATTTTTCCTTTAACCAGTACTGCTTGCCTTGGTGTCTGTTGTGATTTCTATTATTTACTTGGATTTTTTAGTTACATTAAAAGTTGTGAAACACATTTCATCAAGTACAGAAACACCCAAATGTGCACAGGCAGGAAGCTGCTGGCAGCACACAGACCAGGGCTGAGGAGGCTGGCCCTGGGACACAGGCATTCCATGTGATAAATCTCAGGATCATTTTGAAGGACAGATAGTTCCAGCTTCCCTGATTTACTGGCTATCTTCCTGAGCTCCATACCAACAGTGAGTGCAAACACTGCCATTGTCAACAGACAGTTCTTTAAATTAAGAATGCATGGTTTCATTGATGAAAATTGAGACAGTAGTGTTGAGCAAAGCATGTACAGAAGATCAAAACTGATTTAAGGACCATTTTAGCAGGTGACAAGTGCCACTTTTAATAAAAAGAGGTGCTGTTTCCCCCTGAATTGCTTAGTGCCTCACCTAAAAGAAAGCAGAGTAAGACAGACCAGGACTGTTAATAACCTAAGAATCAAGGCCAAAGCTCTTCCAACTGCAGTGTCTTTGAACGGATTCTTAATTTTATTCCTGCATATGCTATATTTGTATTCTCTATCTTACCAAGATTTTCTTTTTTTAATTAGATCTGCAATTTTGGAGTTCATTTTTACTAAATTGAGAGATGTTTGTACAATTTCACTGTAAAGCTAGTCTTAAAGTAAGCCATTTGGAAGATATTACCTAGAATTTTATGTTAGGCACTCTTGAATTTTAATTATTTTCTGTGCAACTTCACAGTACAGCTTCAATCCTTTCCTTACTTTTGAAATAAAAAAGGTGTGAAGTTAAAACTCTTTCCAGACAACTCTGTCCTTAATTTTTATTACATTAAATAGTACTGGGTTCCAGTTCATGATGGCAATACAGGAAGACCTTGAGCTCATCTTTCACAGACACAATGAATTTATAGCTACATATGGAACAATTTCCTCAAAACAAAACACAAAAATACAGAAAACAGTAAAACCCCAAAAACTAGCTGAGCAATTCCTAAACACTGAGTGAATGAGGGGAAAATACCCCATACTCAAGTGGGTAGGAGAGATGAAGTCACAATCTCACCATAAAACCCATCCCTAGCAGGTCTACCCACAACGAGGAAAAATCTCAAAACCCCATACTTCTTTGTGAAAAACTAACCTGCATTGAGTACCACAACTTTTAACACCTGCACCTGAGTGATGAGCCCCCAAACATCCATCTCTGAAAGCCACAGGGGCTTGCATCCATGAAACACACCAGACTATAGTGAATGGAGAACACACTTCTTAAAGGGCTCTCAAGTGCACAGACTCATCCACCTCAGTACCCAGTGCACAGGCAGCTGACTGAAAAGTGCCCAGACTTTTATGAAAGAGGCTTGCTTATCTTAAAGCATCAGCGTAAGGGTAGACATCTAAGTCCACACATCCACACACATCTGTAGGCCTACTGAATTGCTCTCTGGAGATGGAGGCCAACAGGTGCCATCTTTGTGCCCTTCCTCTGCCTCACTCCAGCTTGCTGTTATCTCCTGCAAAGGAGTTTATACCCTCATCTGGTGCCCAGACTTTTATGGCTGCTGCCCAGGGAACAGCTCCGGAACACCTTGCTCTGGTGGCCAGGGAGCTTATGCTCATGCTTCACACAGGAGAGAAACAGAGGAAGTGTTCTTACCTGGCTACTGCCCCCAGAGCACTTCATGAGGCCATAAACTGAGGCCCCCAGTATCTCTGTGAAAGGGGCCCCCTAGTTCTTCATACCCACAGTCTGAGAGTCCAGCTAATTGAACACACATCTGAGGGCCAGCTGTAACCCTCTCCAGCGACTTGGAGGGCTGGCATGGTCAGTGAGCTCTCCCTCTGCTGTGCTCTTGAGTGACAGAGTCTTCCAGAGGGGAGCTTGTACATGTGTCTGGTGTCCCAGTTTCTGTTACTGTCACCTGGGGTTGCCCCTTGATTCCTTGTCTCTGGTAGCCCAACAGAGCTTGCTTTCATGGGTTTCATGGGAGTTAAACAAATGGAGAAAGAGTTCTGGGCTAGTTACCACCCTCAGGGCATGGCACCGACAACAGACTGAAACACAGTCTCTCTGGAAGTGCCTATTTACTTTTCCTGGAGCTTCAGCCTAAGAGACAGGCTCCTAAGATAGCACACTTCTAGGGCTCTACTGAGCTGCTCTCTAGGGAGACAGGGCAGTGGACTGACCATCTTTGCATTCTCTTTCTGCCTCATTCCAGGTCATCAGTATTTCCTGGAAAGGAGCTTGTCCAGTCATTTGGTACCCTAACTTTTGCCACTGCCACTCAGAGGACACCTCTAGGACACCTGGCTATGGTGGCCAATAAGACTTCAGACTTGCAGTCCCATAGAACTCTATATATTTTCACACTTTAAAAACTGCTGCCCGGTTGAACTAATAAATTTGGTAAAATTGCAGGATACAAAATCATCATACAAAAGTCTGTTGCATTTCTAGGCATTTCTATACACTAGTAACAAACCATGAGAATGAAATTAAGAAACAATCCCATTTACAATTGCATCAAAAAGGATAAAATACCTAGGAGTAAATTTAAGCAAAGAGACCCACTGAACAC
>RCUC01026391.1:0-10562 GCA_003697995.1 Taxidea taxus jeffersonii
TTTTTTTGTCCTCCATAGATTGCCCCACTTTAGTTTATTTGACTAGAGAAAGAAAGGTTTTCTTTTTCATCCATATCTGTTGGTAGGTTGATAGATTAACACTTTTTTAAGCTCTATGTTCAGGGTAAGTGGGAGCAAAAAAGTAAATTCAGGGAGCTCATTGTTTTATCATTCCTTGAGTCCTAAGATTCCTAGGTCCCCTGGCTGCTTCTATCTACTTTTCAGTATTTTTTATGTTTATTTCTAAAGTCCAGTTTTTAAAAAAATAATTAATTATTATCTCTTAAATTTAGTTTGGGTAAAAAAATAAGTAATTCTATCCTATCTTGGTCCAGAGCATAGACATCACTTTGAACCCTGCTTTAGCTTTCCAGTACATAAGCTAGCATTGTTTGCCTGCTATGACAGCTATGACCTCTATGTCTTCATCTACATTGCTGATAGAATCAAGGTCAATACTGATTCCGTGGGTACAGTTGTAAATACTCCTATAATTTTAATTTTGTGATTTGACAGATCTTATGTTTAATGTGCACTCCTCTAAGTTTCAAATTGGTTTTTGAAATTACATGTTATTCTGTATATTTTGCAGTCTAGATCCATCTATACAGTGGTATATTATTCATTTCTAAGAATTTTTTTTCAGCTTTTCATGTTTTTTCCCTCTCACATACACACTACATTTTTTTTTCTTTCACTGGCTTTACTTCCCTTAATCCATGACTGACTTCACCATTGTCCTTTCCCAACTTTTACCTGTGGATCAGTCAATTCAGCATTGTTCAATTTGCCACATTAAACCCTTTCACCTCAGCTGACCTTTCTCCACATTCCTAGCAAACACTCAAGATTAGACTTAACTCATTGTGTTTCTTTGTCCACTCTGAGACTCTGATTATTCCTAGAGGACATGGACGTGGGACAATATAGATAGTTTCTGTTACAAAATTCTACAGAAAATTCAAGTTGATCTTGTGAATAAAATACTAAAATAAAACCAATTTAATAAAAGACACACATGAAAATATACCCATAGTCTTCATTATTTGCAGATTCTGTATCTATGAATTCACATCTTTGCTAAAATTTGTTTATAAATCCCAAATCAATTATCAAGGCACTTTTGTGGTCATTCATGAACACAAGCAGAGTGGCAAAAAATTTGAGTCACCCAATGTGCATGTTCCCACCTGAGGTCAAAATGGAGATGCGCTGCCTTCTTGTTTCAGCTCTCATACCATAAACTTGTGTCTCTTTTTTGGTCTATTTAGTGCCACATTTTCCTCATTTTTGTGCTTTTTGTTGGTAACTTCACTGTTTAAAATAGTCCCCAAGTGTAGTGCTGAAGTAAGGTACAAGAAGGCTGTGATGTGCCATATGGAGAAAATTTGCGTGTTACGTGAGCGTCATACAGGCATGAGTTACAGTGCTGTTGACTATGAATTCAACATTAATAAATTAATAATAGATCTTAAATAATGTGTATTTAAGTGAAACATACATAAGATATGGTTATGTGTTGATCAGTTGATGAAAATAGGACCAGAAGCTCATGGAAATCAAACCCTTTATTTCCCCCAGCAGCAATGATTCAGTCTCTCTCACTAATTCAGGGTTTGTGGCAACTTCATAAAAAAGAACTGCTAGGAATAGCAAGAATCAATTGTATTTTATTTGGCTTCTTGATAGTCAGAATCATAGTTTAGATATTTTCAATCTTCTCTTGTCTTAATCTCTGGTCTTACTTGCCTCTAACATTACCAAAACGTATGATTTTGCATTTGTGATCATCATTTATGATTTTTATTCAATTATCTCAGCTTCTATTTATGGTAACTTCCTTCCTAAAAGCCTGAAAAGAAGAGTTGTATGACTCTTTAGTATTCTAAGTTATTTATTACAGAAAATTTCATTTGTATGTATAAGTAGAGAGAGCTATATAATGAACCCCTATGTACTCATCACCTAGCTTCAACAATTATCAACTCATGGCCAATTTTGCTTCATCCCTATATATCTTAACACAATCTTCTCAACTCTTACTTCTCCACCTTATTTTTTCAGATCTATTTTGAAGTAAATCCGAGATGTCATATAATTTCATTTGTAAATATGCTCCCTATCTACAATGCCACTTCCATGATGGTATTTGATGCAAATGTTCCTTTTCCTTATAAATTTGGGGAATTAAAGAGAAGGAACAAAGTTTCACTCTGTGATTATAAAACCCTGCTTTCCTACTTCTGAAAACCAATTTTTTTCCTCTATCTGGCACCAGGGTTTTTTCCCCATTTTAGGTCCAGTATTCACAAATTTTGACACTTGACCAGTTCCATATATTTTAAAATCTCAAAATTCATCAATAACATCTTTACTTGGTTCTCCTACTCTTTCTCATCTCAGTGCCATTTGGCTACCTCCTCTTTCTTAAAATAGATTCTTCTTTGGGTTCTATGATCCTGAAATATGCTGATTTCCCCTCCTGTTTCTTCTACCACTTATTTCTGGTTCTTTATCCTGGTTTCTTTTTCTCTCTTCCTGTTTAAGACGTACTATCCATTACGACTCAGGTCTTGGGTGAAATTTTTCTCTCTTCTCTATCTACTCACTGAAAGAAACTATCTTTACTCTGAACTCAGTTGTCCCTTTAATGACTTCCAAATCTACATAATCAGAATTAAACTCTTGCCCAATTCAGTCTCACATTTCCACCTACTCCAAAACATTTTCATTTATAAGTTTTACGTTTTTAGTATAAGATTAAAACTTGTATATGCGCCATCTCAAACTCAACAGGCATCATGAAACATTATAGGCGTACCTTAAAGATACTGTGGGTTCCATTCCAGACTACCACAATAAAATGAGTCAAATGTTCTTTTTTGGTTTCTCAGTGCATATAAAAGTTATTTTTATACTCAACTGTAGTCTGTTAAGTATGCAGTAACATTATGTCTAAAATAACCAATGCACATACTGTAATTTAAAAATACTTTATTTCTAAAAGTTGCTAATCATCATCTGAGCTTTCAGTGAGCTGTAATTTTTTTGCTGCTAGAGAATATTGCCTCAGTATTGATGGCTGCTTACTGTTCACAGTGGTGGCTGCTGAAGGTTGGGGTGGCTGAGTCAATTTCTCAAAATAAAACAATAAAGAAGTTTGCCACATAGATAGACTTTTCCTTTCATGAATGATTTCTCTATAGCATGCAGTGCTGTTTGATAGCATTTTATCCACCGTAGAACTTCTTTCTAATTGGAGTCAATCATCTCAAATTCTGCCACTGCTTTACCAACTAAATTTATATTCCAAGTCCTTTGTTGTAATTTCAACAATCTTCACAACGTCTTCACTGGGAGTCAATTCCATCTCAAGAAACCACTTTCTTGGTTCGTCCATAAGAGACAATTCTTTATCCATTAAAGTTTTATGGTGAGATTACAGTAATTCAGTCCCATCTTCAGACTCCACTTCTAATTCTAGTTATTTTGCTATTTTTTTAATTTTTAAAAAAATTTTTTTCAGTGTTCCAGAATTCATTGTTTATGAACCACACCCAGTGCTCCATGCAATACGTGCCCTCCACAATACTCACCACTAGGATCATCCAACCCCCCTAGCCCCCTCCCCTCCAAAACTCTCATTTTCTTTCTCAGAGTCCATAGTCTCTCATGGTTCACCTCCCCTTCCAATTTCCCCCAACTCCCTTCTCCTCTCCATCTCCCCATGTCCTCTGTGTTATTTCTTATGCTCCACAAATAAGCAAGACCATATGATAATTGACTCTCTCTGCTTGACTTATTTCACTCAGCATAATCTCCTCCGGTCCCATCCATGTTGATACAATAGTTGGGTATTCATCCTTTCTGATGGAGGCATAATACTCCATTGTATTTATGGACCATATCTTCTTTATCCATTTGTCTGTTGAAGGGCATCTTGGTTCTTTCCACAGTTTGGCGACTGCAGCCATTTGTACCACATTTGCTGTGATTTCATCCACTGAAGTCTCAAACCCCAAATTTATCCATAAGGATTGAAATCAACTTCTTCCAAATTCCATTTATTTTTTTAAAATCAATTTTATTTTTTTTATTTTTTTATTTGTTAGAGAGAGAGAGAGAGAGCACAGGCAGACAGAGAGGCAGGCAGAGGCAGAGGAAGAAGCAGGCTCCCTGCCGAGCAAGGAGCCCGATGTGGGACTCGATCCCAGGGTGCTGGGATCATGACCTGAGCCGAAGGCAGCCGCTTAACCAACTGAGCCACCCAGGCGTCCCCCAAATTCCATTTAATGGATATTTTGACCTCTTCCCATTAATCACAAATGTTCTTAAAGGCCTCTGCTTTCTTTCCTGAAGATTTTCAATTTACTTTAAAGGAATCACTATCTATGGCAGTTATAGCCTTACAAAATACATTTCTTAAATAATAAGACTTGAAAGTCAAAATTATTCCTTGGCCCATATGTTAGCAGGCATGAAAACAACATTAATGTTGCCGTACATCTCTACCAGAGCTCTTGGGGAACCAGATGTACTGCCAATGAGCAGTAATATTTTGAAAGAAATCCTTTTTTCTGAGCAGTCATTCTCAACAGTGGGCTTAAAATATTTTGTAAAGCCTGTTGTAAACAGATGTGCAATCATTCAGGCCTTGCTCTATTTCTATAACAAAGGAAGAGTAGATGTATCATAATTCTTAAGATTCCTAGGATTTTTCAGAATGATATGTGAGCCTTAGCTTCAGCTTAAAGTCACCAGCTGCATAAGGTCCTAACTAGAGAGTCAGCCTGTCCTTGAAGCTTTGAAGCCAGACATTGACTTATCTTCTTTAGCTATGAAAGTCTTAGATAAGATCTTCTTCCAGTAGAAAGCTGTTTCACTTACATTGAAAATCTGTTTTGGGGCATCTGTGTGGCTTGCTTGGTTGGTTAAGTGTCTGGGTGGCTCAATTGGTTAAGCATCTGCCTTCGGCTCAGGTCATGATCCCAGGGTCCTGGAATCCAGCCCCATCCATCTCCCTGCTCAGCAGGGAGTTGCTTTTCTCTCTCCCTCTGACGCTTCCCCGGCATGTGTTCTCTCAGACTTTTTCTCTGTCAAATAAATAAATATAATCTTAAAAAAAAATAGAAAACCTGTTGTTTAGTGAAGCCATCTTCATGAATTATCTTAGCTACATCTTCTGGAAAACTTGGTGCAGCTTCTACATCGGCAGCTGCCTTGTCACCTCGCACTTTGATGTTAGGCTGACAACTCCTTTCCTTAAACCTCATGAGCCAATCTCTGCCAGCTTTGACCTTTCCTTCTGCAGCTTCCTGAGCTCCTGAAGCCTTCACAGAACTGAAGAGAGTTAGAGCCTTTCTCTGGATTAGGTTTTGGCTTAACATAATGTTGTGACTTATTTCTTCTATCCAGACCACCAAAACTCCATATCAGCAATAAATCTGTCTTGTTTTCTTATCATTCATGTATCCACTGGGGTAGCTGTTTTCATTTCCTTCAAGAACTTTTCCTTTGCATTCATAACTTGGCTGTTTGATGCGAGAGGCTTAACTTTCAGCTTGTCTCGGCTCTTGACATAACTTCCTCACTAAGCTTAACTATTTCTCTCTTCTGGTTAGACTGAGAAACACACAACTTTTCTTTCACTTGAACATTTAGAGGCCACTGTAGGGTTATGAATTGGCCTAATTTCAATATTATTGTGTTTTTGGGAACGGGGAGGCCTGAAGAGAGGGAGAGATATGAGGGAATAGCAGGTTGGTAGAGCAGTCAGAATACACACATTTCTTAAGTTTCCCCTCTTATACGGGGCACAGTTCATGGCACCCCCAAGCAATTACAATAGCAATAACAAAGATCACTGATCACAGATCACCATAATAAATATAATAATGAAAAAGTTAGAAATATTACGAGAATTGCCAAACTGTGACAAGGAGACACAACGTGGAAAAACAGCACCGGTAGGGTTGCTTGACAAAGGATTGCCACAAACCTTCTATTTGTAAAACAAACAAACAAACAAACAGTGTCTGTAAAGCACAATAAAGAAAGCATAATAAAATGAGGTATGTCTGTATCTGTTTTTCCATTTTCAAGTTTCTCCTTTATGTTACTGGGTTTCCTTATTGCTTAAGTCTTCTTTTACTTTTAGATCTTTTTCACATCTAATCGATTAAGTCTTTGGAGATATCTTTCCCTTTTACCATGTCTTCCAAATGTATCTCTGCCCCCATTCTCTATGTTTAACACCCTAGTCTATTCCTTCATTATTTCATATCGTAACCACTGAATTGACTTCCTGGTTTGGCTTCTAGTTTCAAAGTTTCTGTTATGATATGTAATCCTGATTAAACTTCCTGTTTCACACTAAACCACTCACTGAAAAGAACAGGATTTATGGGAAGAAAGGGCCAGAGACAGACCAACAGACCCCTCAAAGGCTGTGCAACTTTGTACCCAGAGAATTAACAACAGCAGCAGAATTGTGTCTTGAAAAATAACTTGTACAGTGCGGGCAGGCAGAGTGCCCAGGGTGACTGGTTACTTACTTAGGGTTTGTTAAAAACGCAGAGAAATGACACAGTGGACGGACCAGCTGGCTGGGGCCAAGGCAGTGCACATGCGAGGGTAGCCCTGAGCAGAGGAGAAAGTGTAACGTGCCAGGATCCATGAAGGGAGTGAAGCTGTGTTGTGTTTCTCTGGCAGGGGGAGTCTAGGGCACAGGCACTTTTTTTTTTTTTTAAGATTTTATTTATTTATTTGTTAGAGAGAGAGCAAGCACAGGCAGACAGAGGCAGAGGGAGAAGCAGGCTACCTGCCGAGCAAAGAGCCCGATGTGGGACTCTATTCCAGGACGCTGGGATCATGACCTGAGCCGCCCAACCAACTGAGCCACCCAGGCGTCCTGGGCACAGGCACTTTTTAAATATTTTATTAAAGTAGAGCCCCAAGGCTCCCTCCTCAGGGGGAAGTCTGTTCCCTCTGCCCCTCCCCCAGCTTGTGCTGTCTCCCATTCACTCTCTCAAGTAAATAAATACATTCTTTAAAAAAAAGAAAAGGTAGAGCCCCAAGGACCTCTGCTTGTGCAACAGCTCAATTGAGAGCTTTTCCCTCTTCTGAAGATCATAATTCTACTCTGATTACCCTGGCTTCCCTACCTAAGACAAAACACAGATAAACCATCACAATCTCTATCTTACACTGATTTAACTCCCCCATTCACTAATCATGTGTAAGCTAACTAGTTTTAGCAGGACAATCTTTGCCTATTTGACACTTGTCGATAGACATCACCTGATACGACTTGTAAGGCTGTTAAGTACACTGCCATCTTTTTCTTTTGATTATTTAATTCTCAGACTCTTTTGTACCTTAATTTAAATTTAAATTTTAGATTTAATTTAAATTTATATTTAGATTTAAATTTTGTGATCTCTGGAATCTTCTATTTCTTCATCCTAATCAGTGCTTTCATATAGGCTTGGGTTTCCATTACCAAAATGATTTATTTGTATGTACCTGAGGGCATGTATTTACAATCTTTTAACATTTGAGGGTATAGGTAAACACTTACTGTTAACTGAGTTAAAAATTACAGTCACATTATTATAAATTCAGTTACCACTAGTACTAGTTAATATTTTTACATGAACAAAAGTAAATGCACAGGGAAGTTAATACAATGCAGGGCAAGAAATCTGGACTTTTTTTCTTTTTTAAGATTTTATTTATTTATTTGACAGACAGAGATCACAGGTAGGCAGAGAGGCAGGCAGAGAGAGAGGAAGTGAAGCAGGCTCCCTGCTGAGCAGAGAGCCCGATGCTGGGCTCCATCCCAGGACCCTGGGATGAGCTGAAGGCAGAGGCTTTAACCCACTGAGCCACCGAGGCGCCCCGAGAAATCTGGACTTCTGAGTTAGATCGCTGTGGATTCAAATTCATTTCTGCCCCTGAATAGCATGTGCCATCAGGCAAATTACGTAATTTCTGTGAGTTTTGGTTTCCTTATTGTTAAAATGGAGAAAATGAAACCTCACTTCACATTTTGTTACCAGAATTACACTAGTTAATGAGATAATATGTAATTAATTAAGAGCTCCCTAGAGTGCTGAACACTTAGTGGGTGGTCAATATTAGAGACCCCCGGGATTTTGAGGAAAAATCAGCCTGTACCTTGTTTTTATGACCTGTATAAAGAATCAGGCCTCTAGAGTTCACAATGCATAGACAATTGGAATTTCTGATTTTAAACATGTCTTTACTAAGTTCTGTTTTATGCCAGGCTCTATGCTAAGCACTTGATACTTACTGTTTTACTTAATCTTCAAAATTATCACCGGAGGTAGGTATTATTAGGAGCATTAAATGTAAATTAAAGGTCTTAGCTACCTGGAAGAACCAGACTTGAGATTTGAGCCCAGGTGTCTGATTCTAGTGTCTGTGCTTTTATCAGTAATAGACTCTTCACCCTTCTTTTGGGAGCTATGTCACAGTGATAAGGGATATGAGGAATTATCTTCTCAGATATACCGGATAAGAATACTGTTCTCCAAAGAGATGGTGCCTTTAATCTCAGTGTGCTGACCCCTGAATGTAAGCCAATACCCTAGGTAGCGGACCTTCTCCCTTATGTGAATTACTGACACCGTGGAATCGCTTCTGCATTTGAGCACACTGAAAACTTTTGAAAACCGCCCCTTTCATTAAACTCAAGTCAGAAAAATAAAGAACACTGCTGTAATCAATGAATTATTAATTACTAATTTCTCCCTTCTCCTGTAGGGTGACTCCGGAGGACCACTGGTTAGTGCAGATGCTAGAGATATCTGGTATCTTGCTGGAATAGTGAGCTGGGGCGATGAATGTGCTCAACCCAATAAGCCCGGTGTTTACACTAGAGTGACTGCTTTCCGGGACTGGATCCGTTCCAAAACTGGTATCTAAGAGAGAAAACCCTAGTGGAATGGAACACATTGTTTGTGTATGGACCATTCTCAGAGAGACAGAATCCCAAAAGAAGTCTTGCAGATCACCCGGACTGGACCCATCTAACTAAACTGTCTGCTTGATGCATGTGTTTCTTTCCTAGCTCTGCTTCACCCTGAGCATCCTGCTCTGCAGATACAGTCTGTCCTAATTTGCATTCATTTGTTTTCTAGAAGTTTTGTCATCAAAATTTTGGCTTGTTGACATAAATTTCTCATGCATATATACAACTTAAAGTGATTCCTTCTTTCATTCCCCCAGATTCTCTCATCTTAATAAATCTCCACTTTCAAGGGGCAGGACAGAGCGAAAGGAAATGTAAAAAGGAAAGAACTACATTTTTTTATGTACAAAAAAGTATTAAGAGGTCCCCCCCCTTAATGGAATGAGAAAAATGATCACTTTTGTTACAACAGATCAAGCAAACAGACCCCAGAACACTGAATACTTAATGTTGGAAAAAGAATGGGAATTAAGGAAATGCATAGAAACCAAGATACAGTTTTATTTTCATTTCTAGCTAACAACTACAGAGATAAGTGTGGGGATGATTCTGTTTTCCTGTGGCCTACAATAATTATATAAACTCTATATAATGTACTTGTTCTAAGTTAAGGCAAATAATATTTATTTAATATTTCACTGTTGCAGATATCAATATATAATAATAATATCCTCCACTTGGTTGATATTATGATAGTTCATGAAGAAGGGGAAGATGGGAAAATAATACTACTCAATTGTTAGGGTCTGTTTAGCCTAAGGGCAGCCGTAACAGGTTCTATAACCCCGTGGTGACTTAGGCCCCTACTCACTGGCCAGTATGGCCAGTGTCGGGCTTATCAGGACAAAACAGAATGTGGGCAGTTACGTTAAGAAACCAAATGTGCATCTTGCTTCAGTTCCTGGAATTTTTGAATTGTATCTTACCCAACCAGGTTATGGGCAGCTGACTTGTGAACTGTGTGTAACCGCGAGGGCTATGGAAAATTACTCTGTGACTTATGCTTGCTGTTTGAAACATATTTAAACCCCTAGGGCCTTGCATTCGGGGTCCTTGTTGAAACCCGCTGCGCCGGGCAGATACTTGGACCCCAGCTAGCTGGCAATAAACCTCGCTGTGTGACTTGCATTATCCTGAGTGTCCTTGGTTCTTTTCAGGGAGGTGGTCGACACCGGACCTTATCACAATGTATTTCAAGTTCTTTTAAGATCTGAGGTTATGAAAATTCATTTGAAAACAACCAGTAATATACCTTATGTGTTAAGATCTTTTGTTGTTGTTGAAGAGAATGAAAAGAGAATCAGTCCAGAATATTGAAGGACATAGGATTATCACCAAGTGCTTCTGTATTTGTGTTTAAAGTTTTTTCAAATACAAAGCCTTGAAGGGAATAAGGTCCAGGCATTAGAGTGTAGATACAGTCATGCAAATGGAGGCCAGAACTCCATTTTTTTTTTAAGATTTGATTTATTTATTTGTTAGAGAGAGAGAGCGCGCGCGAGCACAGGCAGACAGAGAGGCAGGCAGAGGCAGAGGGAGAAGCAGGCTCCCTGCCGAGCAAGGAGCC
>RCUC01026401.1:0-12550 GCA_003697995.1 Taxidea taxus jeffersonii
AAATATTTTATTTGTTCATTTGACACAGAGAGAGAACACGAGTAGGCAGAGAGGCAGGCAGAGAGAGAGAGAGAGAGAGAGAGAGACAGAGGGAAGCAGGCTCCATGCTGAGCAGAGAGCCCGATGCGGGGCTCGATCCCAGGACCCTGAGATGATGACCCGAGCTGAAGGCAGAGGCTTTAACCCACTGAGCCACCCAGGCGCCTCTCCATCTTTTCTTTCATTGTGCATTTTGCCAACGTTTCACAGAGCAAATTGGACCGACTTAAGTTTTACCTTCTTTTGCTGCTCAGCCTCTGACAGAGATGACAAGAAGGACTGGCAGCAGGAGGGCAAAACAGGACAATCTGGATTATCATTTCCAGAATTTACACAGTACCCTTCTCCTGATAGATGTCATGCACCCAGAGCATTCTCTTTCCTTTGCTTTCTTATTGGAGTAGAGGGTGGAAATTAAATTTTGTAACTGAGGGAAACAGGACAAACAATTTAAGAGGTACACAAATAAAATAAAACGAGTTCACCAGAGCACTTTCCAAGGGGACCAGAAAGCAAGGCATTTCCTCATGTAGATGTTGAAGGAATCTGGGGAAGAGAAGCCTTGGACAGCTTTGAGGAGCCTGAGGGGAACCCACTTTGTCTGCTTTGACTGGAACACACAGGGATGCCATATCATCCCTAAAATAAAGAAATGTTTCCATACCAGCTGCTAAACATCTGTCACATGATATTTCCAAGTATCCCATCTTGCCTGCCTCCCCCACACCCCCACACAGGAACCCCTGGAGGCTCCATGACCCAGCACAGAAGGATGAAGCAGACAAAGCTGGGACCCTACACCAGCCACGCAGCCTGGGTCATTGTGTAGAGACCCTGTCTGTGTAGAAACTAGTGTTTAAAATGTTGGCTATCATCCTCTGATATTTAAAACCAATTGCTGATTAAATGAATCTCTCAGTATCTGTGTTCAGCTACGTTAAGGACTGTCATAGGTAAGTGACAAGAGAGACTGGATCCATTGAGTGGACCCAAAAGTAGAAACAGGATTAATTCATGGAAGTCACAGTTGGAAATCTGAACCTAGCCCAAGGAAGAATTAATAGTCAGACCTGTTCAAAGGAAGATCATGCTGCTTTGAGAGTAAGTTTTCTATCCATGCAAGTATTCAAAGAGAAGCTTGGATAATCCCTTGATTATTGCAGAATCGATGCAAGCATCAAAAGTCAATGACATTCATTCATTTGTTCATTCGTTCGTTCATCTTACAGATTCTCCTGAGTAACTTCTACGTTCACGCCTGTGCTAGACGTTGGGGATCTGATGGGACAGCAGACTGAATGGCGGCCATGCCTTAACCCCTAGAACCCGTGAATGTGACTTTATTTAGAAAAAGTCTTTGCAGATGTAATTAAATTAAAGATCTCAAGATGAGATCATCCTGGTTTATCTGGTGGGCCCTAAACCCAATGACAAATGTCCTTACAAAAGACAGATGAGGAAAAGACACAGGCAAATAAGGCCATGTGAAGACAGAGGCAGAGGTTGGAGTGATGCAGCCACGAGCCCAAGAACTGGAGCCACCAGGAGCTAGAAGAAGAGAGGAAGGGTTTTTCCCTAGAGGTCTCAGAGAGAATGTGACCCTGCAGATACCTTAATTTCAGACTTTTGGATTCCAGAATGGTAAGAGAATAAATGTGTGTTGTTTTAAGCCACTTAGTTTGTGGTAGTTTGTGGGCATTTGTTATATCAGCTCTCGGGAATGAAAACAGATGATAAGCAAGTCAGGCAAGACCTTGCCTTGATGGAGTTCACAAGAGAAAGTAAAGAAAGAAACAGGACATCCGCCAGTGGGGGGTGCTCTGGAGGACAGAAGGCAGGGTGAGGGACCGCACATACGGGGATTTCTTCTGTGGGGTGATTAGGGGAACCCAGTTGGAGCAGTGTCATTTAGTAGATGCTACAGAGCCTAGGGACAACATTCTTGGCAGGGTTGCAGCAAGGGCAAGGCCCGAGGCAGGAAAAAGCCAAGAGACCAAGTGACAGAGCTGAGGCGTGAAAGCTAGCGTAGATACTGAGGCAGGAAGGGCCTGAGAAGCCGGTGGGGACACTGGGCTCAGTCTTCACTGCGGCTGGAGCCAACAGGTTGCTGTGGGAAGGAAAGGGGCTTGACCTGCATGACCTGCAGCGGGAATCAGGCCTCTGCCCAAGTCCAGGCAAGAGACCCTGGGCGGCCTGGGAGAGGACGGTGGCACTGTCGGCAGAGGAGCGGGTGGGAGGGAGATAGGCCGGAAGGCAGTTGGAGGAGCAGGGCTGGAGGGCAGGCTGTGAGGGGAAGGAGGGACTCCAAGATGGTTCCTAGATGTCTGCTGGGAGCAAGATGGGGATGGTACCGACACAGGAGTCTGAGCCTTGACAGGGTTTGGGAGTGAGGAGCCGGGAGTCTCAGGCTTACTTTGGGATAGTAAGGTCATTCCCTCCCTCCCTCCCTCCGTCTGCGCTGAGTGAGCGCGCTCTTTGTGGGGCGGGCAATCGGCCCTGAACAAGACTGCCTCCACGGAGCTTACAGTTGGGTGCAGAGCAAGACACTGTGGATCAGTGGTTGTCAAACAGGGATCAGTAAGGAGCGTGTAACGCAGACACGTGGTTCTGTGTGTGTGAGTGTGTGCTTGTCAGAGAACCCAGGATGCACACATGCTGATGGCCAAGTCTGGAGATGCACGACGCCTCACCTCCAATCGGATCATCTTCTTGATGTTGACGGGCTTGGAGGGCTGGAAGTACACCTGCAGGCTGTACTCAGCCTTTCTGGGGATGGTCCCCTGCATCGTGGACACGGTGAAGTCATCGCCCAGGTGATCCAGGCTGGTGATCCGCCAGGCCACTGGCAGGGGTGTGACGTTGCGGAGAAGAACCACCTTGGATTCCTTCCTGCAGAGACCAAAAGGAGTTTTGTCCATCTCAAATGATTCTGATTTATGAAGGCAGATCCAAAAATGCCCTGCTGGTTACTTCAGTCATTGTTTAGCTCACTAACTGAAGTTTACCAGGGGACAGGGCCTTGCAGTAATGATGAAGGAATGCAGGATACATATCATTATAGTCTCTACTAGTAGCCCCAGAAATAAACATTCTCTAGAAAAATATAATGCCAGTGGATGAAATATTAAGTTCCAGTTTTTGTCTAGTGTTCTCTGCATTTTAATTCATTCCTTCCTTTTCCAGGAGAATCTGTTTTTTTTTATTGTTTTATGTTAGTCACCATAAAATACAGCATTAGTTTTTGATGCACTGTTCCAAGATTCATTGTTTACATACAACAGCCAGTGCTCCATGCAATACGTGCCCTCCTTAACACCCATCACCGGGCTCAGCCATCCCCCCACCCACCTCCTCTTCAAAACCCTGTTTCTCGGAGTCCACAGTCTCTCATGGTTTGTCTCCCCCTCCAATTTCCCTCAATTTACTTTTCCTTTCCTTCTCCTAATGTCCTCCATGTTATTCCTTATGTTCCACAAGTAAGTGGAGAAAGGGGAACCCTCTTACACTGTTGGTGGGAATGCAAGCTGGGCAGCCACTTTGAAAAACAGTGTGGAGATTCCTCAAAAAATTAAAAATAGAGCTACTCTATGACCTGGCAATTGCACTACTGGGTATTCACCCCACAGATACAGTTGTAGCGAAAAGAAGGGCTATGTGCACCCCAGTGTTCATAGCAGCAATGTCCATAATCGTCAAATTGCGGAAAGAGCTGAGATGCCCTTCAACAGATGAATGGATAAAGAAGATGTGGTCCATATATACTATGGAATATTACACAGCTGTCAGAAAGGATAAATACCCAAATTTGCATCAACCTGGATGGGACTGGAGGAGATTATGCTGAGTGAAGTAAGTCAAGCAGAGAAAGACAATTATTATGTGGTTTCACTTACTTGTGCTTTAATTCCTAAAAGCAAAGATTCTCAACCCTTGAGGGCAATGGACTGCATAGAGAATTTGGAAAAAGTGATTCCTTCTGAGAAAAACGCAAATATGCACACATTTGGGCAGTTAATGTTTCAGGTGAAACATCTTGGTTTGTACAGGACCAGAAGTTCCCCCAGATGTAGGATTTTCAGTGCTAAAACAAGAAGAGGGCTGAGAAAATCGGAATGAGTTGGCCACCCTAGAACTAAATGTTCTTTAAATCCCATCGCAGTCCTGGTATCATCCAGAACTCTGACCTGTGCAACAAGAGCCGGTCAAAATGCAATTGTCTGGAGTCCAGTTCGAGTTCTGGGCGGACCCCTTGGCAGGTTAACTTGAAGACAGCTGGCTCTGGGTTCTCCTTGATGCAGCAGACAATGCAGTCATCAAAGACACCGACCGCAGTAGGGTAGGCCCATATGTTCAGCATCTAAAGGAAGCATCAAAATAGTACATTGATGCCAAGAATGCCGCGACCTCCAGTTTCTCAAGAAAGACTTGCCCTGGTGGACTTGCTTCCGTGTGGCTGTACCTGCTTCTCATTGGGTTTCAGAGTCATGTTGATGGGCTCCAGGAAGTAGGTGTTTGCTTTGACATCATTCTGAAAACAGAAGAATGCCTCCACGACCATTGGGGAATTGTTCAAGATGGTCAGTGTCTCCGTGTTGCCTGGGAACAAGGAGGACTTGTACCTGGAAGCGAACAGAGATTGGGATGTGGATGTAAGGATGGACTGGGAGTTCAGATGGCAAAGGAGACTGTGGGGCATACTGCAGTGCCAGAGGGTAATGTGGTACACTGAGGCAGTGGCCTGGCAGCTACGCTTCACAGTTGTGAAGACCTGCAGCTGAACTTGACCCCCCCCACCCCTGCCAAGCCTTGGTCTCCTCATCTCTAAGATGGGCTGATAATACTTCTTAGGAGTCCTATGAGTATTACATGCAATGGTGTACCTTATGCTCTTCAGGACAGCTACAGATATCAAATGCCCCCAGATGGTAGCTATTATTGCAAAGTATTCTTTTTTTAAAGTTTGTTTATTTATTTATTTAAGTAATCTCTATACCCAACGTGGGGCTTGAACTCACGACCCTGAGATCAAGAGTTGCATGCTCTATCAACAGAGCCAGCCAGGTGCTCCATTATTGCAAAGAATTCTGAGAAACCTGAGGATCTATCCTTCCCAGGGCTTATATTCCCAGGAGGTATAATCCTTTGAGAGCAGCTTGTTCTTTCCCATCTGCCTTAGAGATACCACATTTACCTCCTTCTCCTAGACCTGTACAAGACATCGCTGTTCTGACATGGATTCGTTTGGTGTGGTTCACTGTTATATGGCTGTTTCTGTTCCCTTGTGACTTGGGGAAAGAGCCACCGAGGTGAGCACTGTGGGCATTAGAAGCTGCTCAGTTAATGGTAATGAAAAGGAACCATAGAAGGTACAAGGAATGCCGGCAAAGATGCACATTATCAGAGAGCAGAGCAAAGGCACCATAGCACCCACTGGTGCCCAGGGACAATCTGAAAAGTTTTTTGGATATGCAGTGATGGAGGAAGGAAGGACAGTAAATGGCAGAGGCCAAATCAGGGTCAGAGAGGCAGAGTGCTCTCTGTGGCACTACCAAAGGGGTGGTGGCCTTCACTGCGCTAAATCCCATGTACTAAGTCCTCATTATCCAGTTCATTTTCACAAATCTGTGGATGGGTGCTACTATTTTCCCATTTTGCAGATGAGAACACTGAGGCTCAGCAGGGTTTGAGACAATAAATAACACCTGGTTGTACTGGGTCTTGTTTTTTGGGCCACTGTAATCCCTCTCCTCCTGGACCAGTGCTGTCTGGCCCCAAGTTCTGGTCAGTTCCAGGGCTGCCAGGACACATGCCTCTCTGAGTAGCAATGATTTCCCTGACTCTTGACCCTGGACTGCAGTGTCCATCACGTTCATCAACCTGAGTCCCCTTCTTCTCTCTCCGAAGCCCTTCTACTGGGCCCCTTCTAGAGGAAGATCCATTCCAGCATCAGTCAACCCTGTGCGTCTTGGCTTTCTGGTCCAGCCTCTCAGGAACCAAACTCCAGTTATTAAGAGGGTGGAGAACAAAGAGGCTTTGTTAGTTCTACCAAGTCAGCATGAACACAAACACTCTAATTACCATAATAAATGCTAGACTGAATTAAGACGCGCTTAGAGCTGGGTCCAGTTCTGGTCACGCCCCCCTGCCTACACAGTGAGAAGTTTGTACATAACCGAAAAAACTGGTATCTCTAAAACCATGTGACCGTCAACCTCACCCAGGGCCCCAGTTCTGCCTGACAACCTTCATCTGTTTCTCTACTATTCCACCTCTCCAACTTTCCACAAAAACGGTTTCATCTGCTTTCTATTTTCTCAACATTTCAATCTTCCCTCCGTTTCCTTTCCCATTAGGGATGACCTCACAACATGCGTCACGGAGAACACAGACGGTAGCATGGGAACCTTCTCCCGGGTCCAACCACGTCTGCACCCGAAGCCGTCCGCCTTCACTCCTCCTAGTGGGTGGTGGTGGACCCCCTTCCTGGCAAGAACAGCATCTCTGTACCCCGTTTGTGTGATCTCAGGGAGCTGTACCACCGATGGCCCTTACTTCCTCTGGAAATGCCCACCTCCTCCTTCCGTGTCCCCTTGGCATCCAAACAGCATAAGAACCACAGTGTGTGAGCAGTGCTCCTGGGTCCCATGTCCCCTTCCGTCTTTGGCTGCCTGCACTTCTCTTCACTGCCAAGATTTCCAGAGAACTCCCTTTACACTCAATCTCCATTCTCTCACCTCCCACTGATTCCTCAACTCACTTTGCTCGGGCTTAATCCTCAGAAATCCCCAAAAGGACCTTTGCTAAGACTCCTAGGACCTCTCTGTTGTTGAACCACATGGATGTCCCCTGAGAACCAGACCACAGAGCTTACTCCTTGGTGTGTGGCTACTGGCTGTATCTCCTAAGCATCTCAAACAACATATCCCAAAGTGGACACTTGGTCCTACTCTTTCCCCACCAAAACCTCGTCCTTCTCCAGGCTTTTCCATCTGGGAAGATGGCACCCACATTCATCTGGGTGGCTTAGCAGAAACTTGGGGTGCAAGAATCCAGTTCTCCCGTGGTTCAGAGCTAACTGAGGCAGCAGTAGTAAAAGCTATGTCCACAGAGCACCCTGGCATGTACCATTCGTGAGTCCAACGGGAAGTCTGAAATTTGCCTTGAAATAATGGAACACGTACTTATCTCTTGATTTTCCGCAAAGCAGTGGCCCGAAGTAAAACCTCTCCATGCTCATAATATACTTCTTAAAGATGACCTCGTTTTGCTTCATGTCTGGCTTTCGCTGAGGAAATACCACTCTGAACACAGGGGAGGAAAAGAGGAGGAGAGGCTGTCTGAGTGCAAGGTCAACGCCTCCACTTGATATTGACCTGAACCCAACACTCCTTGTTCAGCAAAGGGTTCAGGTATCTGGAGACAGAATGATTCTTAATCTGAGGACCTTCGTTGAGCCCTTATTCCTTCTCCCTCCCTTCCACCATCCCCAGGGATGAGAGCTTGAACTTGAGAAAAAGATTCCCAGGTGTCTTTCATAATGAGTGGCTGATGGCAGAGCTGAGACAGATTTCCCATGCCAGTGTGCCCAACTAGAAAAACTGAAAAATCTCTGCAAAAAACTAGTTCTGGTGGACATTAACCAGCTTCAGAGTTCCTCGTTCAGTGTGGGCCCTGGTAAGAACTGCAAAAAAGCTCTTCTTAGTGGATAAGCTCTAAAAGGCCTCAGCCCCGGAGGGTCTGTCCCACTAGCTTGCCCAGCTGGGTGACTTTGTGTTGTGGATAAGGGGCACGGTGGTGTTTGGGAGCTCGGAAAAATGTCCCCCCGTGCAGAGTCACACCTTTAGTGATATTACAGGACAAAAACAATCCAAGAGTACACATAAAACCTGCTTAAATTTGCTTCATTGTCAAATAAGCAAACTAACTGGCCAGAGGACAACGCTTCCCTGGCCTTCGCACCTATTAACATTCTCTGTAGCTCACTTTGATGGTCCACGTCCTGTGGCTTCATGGATGTCCAAGACGCCGAAGCCCCATACGATCAGAGGGCCTGGGTGCTGCCCCAGCTCCAGGTTAGCAGTAAGAGCTACCTTGCTCAAAGCGCCATGGGGCCAGAAGAAAATGTTTCTGTCAACTCACTCATTTATTTATTCAATATTTTTCAACTTCTCTCTCTCTTTTAGGTGTAGATACTGTTTATTAACAGGCAAGGCCTACAGATTTATTCCTTCTTGGATATACCCACAGTCCGGCCCTGGCAGCCTGTGGTCTTGGGGTGCAAACATATGGGACACTTCATGAATCTGCGTGTTGCCCGTGTGCAAGGGCCAGGCTTCTGTGTATTGTTCCGGTTTGATCAACTTTCTCTTTTAAGGTAAAAATACACTTACTTCGGGTCTTGGCAAATGTAGGGGTAACTGCAGATGCCTCGGCAATAGAGCTGGTACTGGCGGCGGGTTCCAAGGATCTCGAAGTTGAACGTCTGGTCGAAGTTCCCGAGGTCGTTGGAAGAGAAGTGTATTCGCAGCGTCACCTCACCGTTGGCTGGCACGATCCACCGGAAATGATTCAGCCTGCGAATGAGCACAGACCTTGCAAAGAGAGAAGGCTTCCTTTGGGCCTCTAAGAGCAGACAGGGCTGCTGCTTGGGAGAAGTCCTGGCCATCCAGAGGGCCCGCTGGCAGGACAGGCACGCCTTCTATTCGGGGCTCTAGCGTTCCCTTCCCTGGGTGACTCGGAGGAGGCCTACCTGATGAATTTCTCCTGGGAGAACTGCCCAGCAAAGTTGTTCTGGTCCACGTCCGACAAGGGGGCAATGGCTCCGGCTGTCCCCCCAGAGAGGCCCTTCCTGTTGAGGGCCATGCGACGTTTGTCCTTCTGAGTGTCTCGGGCCTGGTCTGCTTTTTCCTTTGGTTTCTGTCTGCTCCCCTTAGAGGAGGTGGTCTGCTCCTCCTGGGTCTTAATTAAACACAAGCACAAATCTTAAATACTCATTGACATACACAAGAACGGAAGACAGAGACGCCTAGAACACGTGTGTGCTGCACGTTCAGGATGCTGGCAGCTGCCGAGGATAGAGAGAAGGGCCCAGCCTACTGTACTAGTGGAGAAGAGGAGGAGAGCTGGTGCTTTCCTGGGCTCCCCATTCCCTGAAGAGGAGGCCGAAGCCCAGAGAAAGCTTCAAGCTGCAGGGAGAGGTTTCTTACACTGCATTTTGTTGTGGTGTTTTTAGTACCCTTTACTCCAGACCCCTTGCCCCCTCCCAATCACACTGACTTGTGGGCAGACCAGATTTGTGTTCCTATAGAATAATATTCCATACTCTGAAATTTTCTGACTATTCCTAGAGCGTCATTTCACTTATTCCTTCATTCCCTGTATTTTCTGCAAACTGGAAATTAGGCATAAAGTTTGATGAGATTCAGAGAAGGTGCTGTGTACGTCACACTCCATCACAACAAGGGACAAAAAAAAAAAAAAGCCACCTCAACCCATGATTACCGATGCATTGTATTCACCCTGGAATGGCACCCGCCAGAGCTGGCCTCCATAATGTGGGTGTTTCCCTTTGCTGCCAGCTAGTCCCTTGTGGGACGAGGTTCTGGCTTGTAGTAATCTTGTTTCCCAACAAAGTACTGCTTTTTAGATCAGTTGGTGCTCCTTAATTAATTACTTCATTTCTAATTTTACTATTCTTTCTATAGTTTGGGCTGCCATCTTCTAGAATGAAGAGCTTTCCTTTGTCAACTGGGGATGAATTAGAGTTCCTCCTAGAATGGTTAAGTTCAAGAATGCTTAACCCTTTTCTGTTAATGGCTAATTTTAAGGAAAGAAGTAGGTGTCATCGTCACCTCCGATGTGGGCAATTTTTTCCTTTTTCCTTTTTATTTGGACTTTTTTCTAGTAGGGTGTGTCCACTGCTGATCTCAGATGATAATTCCCCATTTATTTTTAAATGGAAGTTTGAGGCAATCTCTTCACCAGATTGAGGCTGAGGTGGGGCCTACTGGTGATTTTATTTCCTACTGGTGATTTTATTATTCTTTGCTGATGTGCTTGGTTTGTAGGAGGCTGTGTGGAGAGGTTCAAATTTAGGGCTACCATATTTCTCTAGGGATAAATAACCCTTCTTTAGCTTTTAATAGACATACATTCTGCATATTATTTTTTTAAAAAAGATTGTATTCATTTATCAGATAGAGATCACAAGTAGGCAGAGAGTCAGGCAGAGAGAGAGAGGGGGGAAGCAGGCTCCCCGCTGAGCAGAGAGCCCGATTCGGGGCTCGATCCCAGGACACTGGGATCATGACCTGAGCCGAAGACAGAGGCTTTAACCCACTGAGCCACCCAGGTGTCCCAATTCTGCATATTATTGGTCAACCTATTTTCCTTTGTGATTTATTCTATTAATTGCATATCTATTTTCTTGTACTTATATGTGATTTCACTTCAGTTACTCCTATTTTTGATCTAGCTGGAATTAATTTTACTCTATTATGTCAGGCAAAGAGATAAAAAGTGAGTTTACCACAATATCCAATCTCATGCTCATAACTTCTTTGATAATCTAAGATAATCTGTTTCTTAGTGTTGTGTGTTCCCTTAACTTGTGTCTATTGATTCTTGTCTTCTCATGTACTATGTGAACAACCTTAGCTTCCCAATACATTCTAATATCTTTTTTTTAAGAGAGCTGCTTTTGAAAAAAAGAGAGAGAGAGCGAGAGAGAGAGAGAGAGAGAGCTGCTTTTGCTTATTATTTCTCCCATATGAGCTTCAGAGCAATTCAGCAAGTTCCGCAGATCATCCCACGGGGACCAGAAAGGGTGGAAGATGAGAATCAGGCATTTTGACAGAGGCTCACGTGGGGTCCCCAGGTGGGATACACAACGAGTCAATGGCAAACACGTCAGTGAACGTGACACCCAACACCATACCCCGTTTTTGACCATGTGGAGGGTGACCTTCCTTGTCTGCCATCTGAAGTCCTGTCAAAGTCAGGAGAACAAGTGGCTGGTTTGCTCCTTACCTTCCCGGAGCCCGCGGTGCCGGAAAGCTCTGCTTCTGCTTCCCCTTCTCTTTTCTCCTCCAGCAGGGAGAGCTCTTCCGATGGGGAGATCACAAACACGAAATGCTTCAGGATTTCTGTTGTGGCCAAAGGCAGCCGCTTCAGGGGGTAGGAGATGACTGAGAATAAGGCGGGAGGTGGGATGGGTGGTCCCGAGGAACCCAGACCCAAGATGTCCAGGATCTAAGGGAAAAGCCAATGGTTAATTTCTGATGCAGAGGGCAGGGTGTCCCCAGCTGCTCCCCTGAGTGCAGGGAGGTTTGGACCCTCCTGCCTCTTCCTAACATTCTTGGGAGGTGCCACTGCCATGGGCATGTGTCAGGGAAGGGGGGTGAAGGGCCCGTGACACAGCTCTGCAGGTCTTTCTCGACCCCCATGCCCCCAGAGCAGGCTGGGGCTCTTGCTGTGGGCTGTGTGCCCCCTATCCTTCTCTTATCATGGTCTTAGTCCCCTTATCATGTCTGTCTCTGCAAATGGATGTGAACTCCGCTGGGACAGGATCTAGGCTGATATTATAGCACAGGGCTGAGCACACAGCAGGGCTCAATATCTTTTAGACGCCAGCTCTTAAGATTCTGATGTCTACAGTACAGAGCCGTTCCATCTGCTTCCAGATCCCGTGTTAATCTTTCAGTTACCTTTAAATGTTCTTTCTTTCTGAGGCTGAAAGTAAGTGAGGGTTGGAGCAGGTCAAGTATGGCAGAGAAAACAAGTCAAGGTTTTGGGAGTTGGGTAAAGGATGGGAAGGAAGAGAGAAGTCGAAAAGAAACTGAGGAGAAAATGCATTCCTCCAGCATGCTCCCCTTCTGCTCTGATTTCAACTGAGTGGGCACCCTCCAGAGCTCGTGGCTTGAACGTTTCGCAACAGCTCCCTTCTCAGCAGGGAGACCCCTCAGCCCAAGCAGGCGATCTCCGCATAAGTCATTGTCACAACGGTAAATTGGACAGGCCGCCGGAGCATCCGTTCTGTGGATCAAATGGGCACTTAGGCCGAGCCGGCAGCTGTGTGCACAAAATCCTGGGTTTCCGACCTGAGGGTTAGGCCGCCAAAGGCATTTCCTGCCTAAGCGTAGCCAGTGTTAACTCCCAGGGTTTGAATGTCTGTGAGGGAAAGGGATGGGTAGTTTGTACCAATTATTAAATGGAGCCAGGGGTAAAGAGCTGTAACCAACAGTCTAAGCTGTCGCTTGGAGTGTGGAGAGAATGAGAATAGGCCAGAAGGTAACCTTGGCTATAGTCCTGGAACATAAAACAAGATGAGAAGAAGTTCTTTTTCAAAAAACATATTTCTGGGGAGAAAAGTGGCCAAGAGTCCTCCCCTCAGGCTAAATGGAGGCAGAACCGCGAAACGAGTGGCTTGGTGTCATGTGTCCCCCAACTGTCTTCCAGCCTTTGGCCTACCTGGACCACTGCGGCGAGACTCTCTATGTGTGGCCGCCGCCCC
>RCUC01026437.1:0-10730 GCA_003697995.1 Taxidea taxus jeffersonii
GCTTTTATCATGAATGGATATTGTATTTTGTCAAGTGATTTTTCTTCCTCTATTAAGATGATCATATGGTTTTTATCCCTCTTATTAATGTGATATATCACATTGATTGATTTGTGAATATTGAATGACCCTGGCAACCTAAGCATAAATCCCAGTTGATTGTGGTGAGTGATTTTTATAATGCATTGTTGAATTCTGCTTACTAATATTTTGTAGAGGATTTTTACATATGTTTCATTAGAGATATTGACCTGTAGTTTTCTCTTTTGGTGTCTTTATCTGGTTTTGGTGTCAGGGTAATGCTGGCCTCATAGAACGAATATGGAAATTTTCTTCCTTATCTGTTTTTTTTCGAATAGTGTGAGAAGAATAGGTATTAACTTTTCTTTCATATTTGGTAGAATCCACCTGTGAAACCATCTGGTCCTAGACTTCCATTTTTTTGGAATTTGTTTTTGTTTGTTTGTTTGTTTTGTTTTTAAAGATTTTATTTATTTATTTGAGAGAAACAGAAAGAGAGAGAGAGAGTGTGTGAACAAGCAGGAAGGAGGGCTGAGGGAGAGGGAGAAACAGACTCCTTGCTGAGCAGGAAGCCTGATTCAGGGCTCCATCCCAGGACCCTGAATTCATGACCTGAGCTGAAGGCAGACACTTAACTGACTGAGTCAGCCAGGCACCCAGGAGTTTTTTGATTATGGGTTCAATTTTGTTACTAGTAATTGGTCTGTATAAATTGTTATTTTATCCATATTCAGTTTTGGAAGGTTATTTGTTTCTAGAAATTTATCTACTTTTTTCTAGTTTGTCCGATTTATTGGCATATAATTTTTAATAATATTCTCTTATAATTTTTTGTATTTCTGTGGTTGTTATTTCCCCTCCATCATTTCTGAATTTGTTTATGTGAGTCCTCTCTTTTTTCTTTATAAGTCCGACTAAAATATTTATCGGTTTTGTTTATTTTTTCAAAGAACCAGCTCCTGGTTTCATTGATCTTTTCTATTTTTTTAAGTCTATTTCATGTATTTCTACTTTCTTTATTATTTCCTTTCTTCTACTAGCTTTGGGCTTTTTTCTTCTTTTTCTAGTTCCTTTAGATGTAAGGTTAGGTTATTTATTTGAGGTTTTTCTTATTTCTTGTGGAAGTCTGTATCACGATAAACTTGCCTCTTAGAACTGCTTTTGCTATGTCCCAAAGATTTTTGCCAATTGTGTTTTCATTTTCATTTGTCTTCAGATACTTTTTTATTTCCTCTTTGAGTTCTTCATTCGCACATTGGTTGTTTAATAGCATGGTGTTTAGCCTCTATGTGTTTGTATTTTTTGCAGTTTTTTTTTCCTGTAATTGATTTCTAGTTGTATACCATTGTGGTCAGTGAAGATTCTTGATATGATTTTGATCTTCTTAAAGGTATTGAGACTTGTTTTGTGACCTAACATGTGATCTATCCTAGAGAAAGTTCCATGTGTACATGAAAATGATGTGTATTCTGCTTTTTAGATGGAATGTTCTGTATATACCTGTTACATCCATCTGGTCTATTATGTTGTTCAAAGCCAATGTTTCTTTGTTGATTTTCCATCTGGGTGACCTGCATAGATGTAAGTGGGATATTAAAGTCTCCTACCATTTATTGTATTACTGTCCATCTCTCTCATTATGTCTGTTAATATTTGCCTTATATATTTAGGTGCTTCTGTGTTGGTGCATAGATATTTACAATTGTTATATCCTCTTGTTTGGTTGATCCCTTTATCATTATGTAGTGTTCTTCTTTGTCTCTTGCTACAGTCTTGGTTTTAAAGTCTGTTTCATCTGATGTAAATATTGGTACCTCAGCTGTTTTCAGTTTGATATGTTTGTTTTTTGTTGGTTTTTTTGTAATCCAGTTTTCACTAAGGTGGGAAAGAGGCGGATAAATTCCTTGCTAGAAAGGAGCCAGGGGCTATGTTCATTGGGAACGTAAAGACTCCAAACTGTAACCAGTGTAGGATGTGATAGTTCTGTGCTAAAATGTCCTCCATTATTGTACTTTTAATTTTCCTTACTGAGAAATGAAGGGAGTGTTGTCTGCCTTCTTCATTTGGAGGCACACAGGCATGGATCATGAATAAGACAATTGGAATGTAGTTGGCAAAATATTAAATACTAATTATTTCAGCAAAGCCAAATAATCACAGAATCCCTCAAGCTCCATCACCTTAATTGTCCTTTCAGCTATCTTTGGACATTTCTTTTCCCTTGCTTCCATTCTGCTCTCTGTTTTCCAAAATACTAGGCAGAAGTTCTTTTAAATTCAAGAAGAAAGGGCTCACTTTTCTCCCCAGTTACAGTCTTAAGGTGTCTTCTCTGATCAGGGAGGTTTCCTATGTAAAGTTCAATAACAGGGTTTTTTGGTTTTTGTTTTGTTTTTGCTCTAGGCTCTCCACTTAAAAATCTTGGGATTCTTCCTGACAAAAGGAGGTTTAGTCATCTCCCCTCCGTGATGGGTCCTACTTAGAAAACAAACAAGTAGGAAATCTTGTATTCCACTCCAGCCACGTGCTGCTGATCCTGGCCAGGCCACAAGAAAGGGACAGTACACTTGGAAAGGCAGTTCTGAGACTTGGTTTATCTGGTGGGTCATCAGAAAACAAAAATCTATCAGGTTGTAGAAAGAGCACCACCTCAGGTATATAGAACTACTTCCTTCCTGTGAACTCTAGAGTCTTCCTGCTCCCTGCCCCGTTCAGGGTGGTCATGGCTATCCATGTCCAGCATCTTGGTGCCCACTTAATAAGTAGAAATATTGAGATATTAGAGGAAGGGAGTCTTGTCACTGAGGCCAATGTGGGCCACCGGAGGACCCAGGATCAGGACTCAGGCTTCCCATCTGGAAGTCCTGTGTATGATTTTGGAGTCGGAGATTTTTCTCACTACAACTCCAACATTTTGGGGTTTGCTATGGGGAGAATTCAAGGTCCTGGGGCAGAAGTGACTGAGGGTTTACCAGGCAATTTTACACTGAAAAGAAACTAAAGCCCAGAAGAACTCCTTCTCTCATGACTCCTACACAGGCTGCCTCCTTCCTTCTCTCAATTCCAAAGGCACAGAATGTCTGATCAGAGAGTTTAACATACTGCTTTGTACTGTTTTCTCACAGTTTCATGTATCAACCTTGTCTTGCCAATGAGACAGAAGCTCCCCGCAGGATAGATGGTAGGTGGGTGCTTTGTGATTGCTGTATTGATGTTGACAAAGCTCCCCAAGTGGGATGTTCCGGGGCTTGTTTCCTGAGGCGGCTCTGTGTTCTTAAAGAGCACATCCTGCCTTCCAGGGGTACAGGTGCAATCTCCCTCTGTTTACTGAGGTATCAGGAGATGAAAGATCTTTCCACTTGGTGAATCCCATGGCACTGTGGGAAGACTTTTCTAATGCAGACATAATTCTCTTTGCTGGTAATTATGCAGACATGTTCACACACACAAACACACAGAGTCACACCCCTGACGGGTAAAGGGCCTTGTTTTGCATGGAGAACACAGAGCATGAAGATGCATTTTTAGTGATGGCTGTTCCTGTAGTGTGGGATTGATTTGCCTGTGGACAACAGGAATTAGAGTTTTAGTACTCTTTGGGATCTTCAAGATCATGTTGGACACCTGCCTTCCACAGGTGAAGAGAATGTTGCCTTGAGAGCCTAACAATCCAATAAGCTTTGGAGCTTGGACAAATAATTTTATCTCACTTGGGCTTTGATTTCCTTGTCTGAAAAAATGGGATTACAAGGATCTTTAAGGATGTTTTCAGAATTCTAAGCTAAATGAGTTTTTGTTTTTAAAATATTTTATTTATTTATTTGACACACAGAGAGAGATCACAAGTAGGCAGAGAGGCAGGCAGAGAGAGGGGGAAGCAGGCTTTATGCTGGGCAAAGAGTCCGATGTGGGGCTCAATCCCAGGACCTTGAGATCATGACCTGAGCCAAAGGCAGAGGCTTAACCCACTGAGCCACCCAGGCGTCCCCTAAATGAGTTTTTAATTGCCATTTTTCTCACCGTTCCCTGGCCTTCTTAGAACTTCTTAGAACTGACTGGAATAACTGGATTGTTAAGGAATTTCTGACCTCAATCCATTTTCCTCACATAAAGAATAATTGCTTGTAGAGATTCATGTCTCTTGGGGCTACGGCTGACTTCAAAGTGCTATAAGAATATATGGGATTGCTGAGAGAAGATGCCACCTCTTAGAAGACATCATCAACTCAAAACCAGGGCATGTCCTGATGAGGAAATAGGCATTGGGACTAATGCAGATTCATCCCTGGAAAGCCATTTTTAGGGGAGCTTGCCACTTGCTTTGAAAAATTCAATTATGTTCCACATTTAGAAGAGAAATATTTTTGAGTCTGAGGATTTTCTCTTAAACTTTGAGCAAATTATTTAACTTTTCTCTCTCTCTTTTTTTTTTACATGTCACTTCCATAGCTTCCTAACACTTCTCATTTTTTATAATTAATGTTGTAAAGTATACTTCATTAAAAGGCAAAGATGCAGAAAAAGACCAATAGCTGAGGCATAACAGTAAGAATGGATCCAGCAAACGTAAGATTGGGTGAAAGAGGCAAGACAAGAGAATATGTTCAGTAGGATTCCATTCCTATAAAGCTAAAACAGGCAAAACAAACCTGTCTTTTAAGGTACACATTCATAAGTGGTACAAGCAGAAAGAAAAGTCAGGACGTGGTTATAGCCGAAGTCAAGGGAGCAGCGTGGACGGTGAGGAGGGGTTGGTTCATGACTGGGGACGGCTGTGTGGGAGAAGGTTGGCAGCGTTGTATTTCTTGATCTGGATGGTTGTTACACGAGAGTTTGCTTTCTATGTATTCATTAATCTGTAAAAATATGTCTTATGCACTTTTCTGAATGTATGCTATATTTTATAAAAATAGAATAAAGTGATATGGAAATGAGGAAAATACAGTAGTTTAGAAATTGCAGATAAATATGGCAGATTGAGTGCTCTCTTCCAAAACCACACTAAGATGATGGCAAAAGAATCTTTAAAAATGCATAAACCACAGAGACAAAATGAATGGAAAAGAAGACACCAGCAACCACATATATATATATGGGGCTATGATTTTATTTATTCAATTTTTGTGTTTGAAATATGCTGTGATGACATATTTGGCCTGAGATTTTTTGCCGTGGTCCTAAACAACCATCCAGCTACAAACAACTGCTTTGATGGGCTTTGCTTCTTGGATAATTTTGCAGAGGCCCATCCATTCCTTTATTTTCTCATGATGACCAGCCTCATTTCAGTTGGTCTGGTTGGTGTTTGGCGCACAGTTCCTCCACCAGGTTTGTGTGTTTGGACTTGCCACAGTTTGATGCAAGCACACACGTATTGCACAAGATGGGCCATGGTGAATGGGGTATTCTTCAGCACCTCTCGTAAAGCAATGTTAGTGTCCCTTTCACCACCAGAAGCAGTGCCTTCCTTGACTATGGTGTGGGGAGTTAAGGTTGGAACTGAATCCTGAACTCACCAGGGAGGCCCGTCTTCATGCAACTCAGTGGCAACAGGGGGACACACACAATATTCTGAAATCTGGAAAGTAGAGGGACAAGTAGCAACTGACTTTGCATATATGAGATAGCTGAATCCTGAGCTGGATCCTGGGGAGAATTGAGACAATTAGACCTGCAGCTCACAGCTCCCAAAAGGTTTGGGAATTAGTGGTCTCAGGTATCTTTGGAAATGGTGGTATAAATGGGGTTATAAACTGGGGAATTGGCTCAAGTTCTGTTGAAGGAATAATTAGATCTCAGATCCCACTCCCATCCTAGCAGTCAATACCCTTCCTCCATTCAGCTGAACACTGGAGTGTTGTTCTCTATTGAGGGTGAAGGGGAAGCTCTCTGGACTGGGGCATGGCTGGCACAATTAGGGTGGTGTATTAGGGGTGAAAATAAGGCTGAGACTTCTGAGTTGTGTCCCCACATGGCCCTCACAGTGCCAGTCCCTACGCCTGTACCCTCTAGGTAGGAGATTTAAACATCCTAGCATCCTTTAGGCTGGCAGAGTAGATTAGCCTAAAGAAGACAGCCCTAAAGACAGAGCAGAGTCTACCCAACAGGACAATTCAGCCATAACTCCCTCCAGCAAAGCCCGGTTGACAAGGCCCATTTACCATTCATTGTCCTGACAGTTTTTGGTTGTTCCATTCTTAAATATGATCAATCAGTTAAGAGTACCTTAATGTTTGAGGAAGTTCCTTAAAATGAAAGTAGAAACCAAAGAAACAAGCAAAAGAAGGCATATTTAAAACAGAATATGCAAGGAGAAGAAAAGTTAAAACAAACCACCAATATTCTTTTCTGTCTTTAGAGAGATGAGAGATGATATTATATCTCTGAAGCAGAAACTGATTTCTATGTAAAAGGAATATTCAAGAGTCAAAAGGAAACTCAGGGAAGTTAAAAATGTGGTTAGTTGAGGGATGTGAATAGTTGGAAAGTGAAACCAAGAAAGTAGGGCAACCTCTCCACCCCACTCAAGTCAGAGGTGGAAATTAGGAGAAAAAAAATATGACAATTAGCCAATAGGTCCAAGAAGTCTAACCTGTGAATACTAGGAGTTCCAGAAAGAGCTAAATGAAAACACAGTGGGGAGGAAATCATCAGTGAGGCAGTTTTAGTTCATTTTATAGAACTAGAGGGCATTGGTTTGTGGATTGAAAGGGCTTGTTAAGTGCCCATACAAATGGATGAAATAGGCCTATGCCAAGGGTACCTCATTGTGAAGTTTCAGAAAAGTGAGGACAATTGAGTCATTTTACAAGTTTCTAGAGAGAAAAAAATAGGTTACAAAAGACCAGGAATCAACCTGGTTTAGGGTGTTTTATTAGAAGCTAAAATACAATGGAGCAGTGCCCTCAAAGTTCTGAAGAAATGAGATTTCCAGTTGGGAATTTTATATCCAACCAAGTTATCATTCACACAACAAGGTAGAACAAAGACATTTTCATATAGATAAAAATGTAAACAGTAGGGGCGCCTGGGTGGCTCAGTGTGTTAAAGCCGCTGCCTTCGGCTCGGGTCGTGATCCCAGCGTCCTGGGATCAAGCCCCACATTGGGCGCTCTGCTCTGCGGACAGCCTGCTTCCTCCTCTCTCTCTCTCTGCCTCTCTGCCTACTTGTGATCTCTATCTGTCGGATAAATAAATAAAATCTTTAAAAAAAAAATGTAAACAGTAACAGCAACAACCACCACCAAACAAATCCCAAAGCAAAACCACCTCAGCACCCATGCACCTTTTCTTAGGAAGCTCCTAGAGGATATTCTTCACCAGAAGGAGGGCAAAACCAAGGGAAACATGGGATTCAGACTTTAACACAGGACAGAGGCCGTGAAATACATGAAAGGAGATCCTTTTTAGTAATGATGGCGCAGATGTATTGATCTAAATTAAATTATGATGTAGCTATTGAGGAGGATGGGGGAGACTAAACTGGAAGGAAAATGTGGTAGAAAAAAAGTTAAAAATTGGTAAGAAACTGTATAAGCATATTATTGAAAAATATGGAATTAACTACTGAAAGAAGCAGCTAAAAAGTTGAAAGCAATTGTTGTTTGGAAGGGGACGTGGGGGTAAGAAAGCGAACTGTGGTTTTCTTTTGTGATGAGCTGTTTAGAATTATCTGTCTCTTTTAATTATATGGATGTATAATAGATAAGAAAAAAACTGGAAAAAATTAATAGCTTATTGTTGATAGGCAGCTATTTCCCTTGGAATTATTTCACATTTTAAAAAAGAGTCCTATGTTGTTTGTTATTTATCCAGCAATCTTTTTTTGAGCATGTGTTATGTGCTGGATTTTGAGGTTATTTCTTTTTTCAGTGTTTGCCTTTTTTTTTTTTAATTGCTCCTGTTCTGGCCCTTCCTGCTGGGACCCTACATTTAGGAAACTAGTGACCCCTGTCCTACACCCCTTTTTCCCTAGATAGCTGCTAAGTGTGGTGTGGTTGGAAATCACAAATTTCTAGCAGGCACAGTTTGTGGTCAATTTGCTGAGCGCAGTTCCTGACAGGTAGCAGGCACTCGATGGATGGACGGATGGTCACTCTGACGTGTGCTCATCTCTTCTCCTCAGAGTAGACCAGAGTAGACCAAATGTTGACCTGCCCCACATCCCCAAATCATCCCTTAGTTTAGGCAGACCAGGACCACTAAGGAGGGCCTGCTGCAGCCCTCCCCAAACCCCCACCCCCATATTTACACCTTCACTATCACAGATCTAAGTATTTGAGATTCAGTACTTTGAGTTTTGAAGAATATTTGAAATGTAGGGAAATACCAATACCCCTAAGGTGGGGGAAAAGACTATGAACCATTATCACGGTAATTTCCACCCTGGAGTTTCCATACTCTGACATCTCATCAAGGACATAATGGTGGCCAGAGAGCTCTTTTTAATATTTCAAAACACCTAATGGAAACTGCTCATTTGTTCAAGATAAGGCTATAAAGAGGAACGAAAATGTCAAGGTCCTTTGCTCTCAGCTGAAAGACTATCTACTGACTGACTTGGCATTGTATCTCTGGTCACTACATGTTGGTCAAATGCTCTGGTTCGTAGCAGTCCGTCTCTCTTTGGTAAAGTTTAGAGTGGAGGGGGAGATAAGAAATATCAGCACTATTCATTTGGTTGACAGAACCTTGCCAAGGACGGTGTGGGTGTGGGGAGTGTGAAGGGGTCTCTGCGTGTGTTGCTGGTGAGGGCCCCGCATGCTGGCTCCCTCATTCTCAGGGATTTGTTGGAGGTTGGGCCAAGGGCAGAGGGTTCCACGGAAGGCAGAAGAGGTGTGTGAAGATCACCTTCCACTCCCTGCTTCATCACTGTGCAGAGGGCTGGCCCAAGGGGCTGGTGTTGCAGTGAAAGGCACCCAGCCCAGCGTGTCAACTCTCCCTGCCATTCAGAACTTACCGCGCAGCCTCACGGCAGCAGAGATAAATGCTCCAACAAGGCAAATGAGCCCAGAGAGAATAGGAGCCTCAAACTGTGAAAAATGATGGAGACTATGGCCTACTTTCTTGCCTTGTAAAAGTCACTTGCACTTTCCTGGGTGCAGCCAAGCTGCTCTGTGTGGGGAGTGGAGCCATAGATGGAGATGTGCGAGCCCTGGTGGGCAAATGGAGGGTGCCACGGCCTCCAGTGGTTCCAGCTTTTTAAGTCCAAGACCAAAGAAAGCGAAGCCGGTGACTCTATAGAAAACTTGACCTCTTTGGAGACTCAGGGAGTGGAAATGGTCTTGGGGATTTTTGTTTTGTTTTGAAGGGGTGATGTTTGGAAGCCAAGGCTCAGGAGAAAGACATCCTGTTCTTCTTGGGGCACTTAACCCTACAACCTTGGTACTTACTGGTTTTCTGTTGGCTTTGGTGTGTTTTGTTTCTGTATTCCCAACCAGGTTGTAAGGTTGCTGATGTCCATTTATTTACCAGTAAGCCTCAAGTTTTCTTGTCTTTAAAATGGAGATAACGATGGCCATTTTGCAGGTTCACTATGAGTATTGAGGGGATCATTGCCTCAGTTTTGGTTTCACAACCTCCCATCCACCTTTTCCTGTCCCTGTGCTCTCTCAGAAAGGATCTTACTTCCAAAGAATGGTACTCTCAAGTGAGAGAGATGGCCACTTTCTTCAAGAGCTTGGCAAGATCTGAGAACTGCTCCCTCCCCTTTGAGGACCCCTTATTTCTGGCTCTGAGGAGCAGATTGTGAGCCCATCTCTTCAGCTGGGATGAGGATGCTGATTTTACCTCCATAGAGACACAAGCCCTCAATTAATAGTAGAGGAGTAAACAAGAGGACTGAGGGGAGAAATTGCCTCCCTAACAAAGAGAGTTAGAAGTGATGGATACAGAACACTTAGCAGAAAGCCTGGCCCATGGGAGGGGGTCCCAAAAGGTGACTGTTATCATTAGCGGTGGCTTTGCCATTCTGAGTTGACATCCATGCTGTAAACATAGAACTCTGTTGAGATGAAATTTCCTTTTCAGTCTGCTTTTGTGGATTCCTTTACTGAGAACCAACCCAAAGCAAATAGCTCTCTTGGTCATCCTCGTTAAAACTAGAATAATTAAGAGTCTCTTTTGGTTTGTCTCCCTCCCGATCCCATCTTCTTTCATTTTTACTTTTCCTACCACCTTAACTCCCACCCCCGTTGCATCTCCACTTCCTCATATCAGGGAGATCATGTGGTAGTTGTCTTTCTCCAGTTGACTTATTTCGCTAAGCATAATACGCTCTAGTTCCATCCATGTCATCGCAAATGGAGACAAACCAAAAGAGACTCTTAATGTCATAAAACAAACTGAGGGGGGTGGGGGGAAGAGGGGTTGGGAGAGGGTGGTGGGGTTACATTATATGTTTAAATAAAGCTTAAATAAAGTTAAAAAAAAAGGTAAAAAAAAACTAGAATAATTTCTGTCCCTCATTTGCCGTGTCTGGAAAACCCTTGGATATGCCTTTGGTATTTAAAATATGACCATTGAGGGGCGCCTGGGTGGCTCAGTGGGTTAAAGCCTCTGCCTTCGGCTCAGGTCATGATCCCAGGGTCCTGGGATCGAGCCCTGTATGGTACTCTGTGCTCGGCAGGGAGCCTGCTTCCTTCTCTCTCTGCCTGCCTCTCTGCCTACCTCTCTGCCTACTTATGATCTCTGTCTGTCAAATAAATAAATAAA
>RCUC01026495.1:0-10875 GCA_003697995.1 Taxidea taxus jeffersonii
ACACACACACACACACACACACACACACACAACTGTTAGAAGACACAAATTCAGTTAAGTTGCAGGATACAAATCAACACATAAAAATCAGTTGCATTTCTATACACTAACAATAAACAATTCGAAAAGGAAATTAAGAAAAAAATTTACCTTTAATAGCATCAAAAATAATAAAATACTTAAGAATAAATTTAACCAAGGAGACTAAAGACTTGTATATATACTGCTGAAATAATTATGCTGCTGAAATAAATAAACACACATATAAATGGGAAGATATTCCATGTTCATGGTTCAGAAGATTTAATACAATTAAAATGTCAACATTACCTAAAATGATCTACAGATTTAATGTAACCTCTATAAAAATGTCAACTGCATTTTTTGCAGAAATAGAATAATCCATTCTAATACTTATATAGAATTTCAAAGGATCCTGAATAGCTAAAATAATCTTGAACAAAGTTGGAGGTCTCAAACTTCCTGAATATGAAACTTATTACTAAGCTACCATAATAATAAACAGTACAGTATAGGCAAAAAGATAGACATACAGGTCAGTCGAATAAAATTTCAAGCCCAGAAATAAACTCTTGCATATATGGTCAAATGACTTTTTACAAGGTTTCTAAGACCACTCAATGGGAAGAGGACAATCTTTTTAACCAATGACATCAGGAAAACTGTATATCCACATACCCAAGAATGTAGTTGGATTTTTTCCTTACACTACGTGCAAAAATTAAGTCAAAATGAATCAAAGACTTAAATTAAGAAGTAAAACTCTAAAACCTTAAAACTCAGAATGAAACTTGGGGAAAAGATTCATGAAATTGGATTTCTTGGACATTATACTAAAAGCATAAGTTACAAGAATAAAAATAGATAAATTGGATATCAAAATTCAAAAAAAAATTATCAAAAGACATAACCAACAAAGTGAAAGGCAGCCTATGGGATGGAAAAAATTTGCAAATCATATACATGAAAAGGAATTAATATCACAATATATAGAGAACTAATAAAACTCAACAATAAGAAAACTCAATTAAAAAATGAGCAAAGGACTTGAATAGAAATTTCTCCAAAAAAGATATGCAAATAGCTAAAAAGCACATGAAAAGATACTCAATATTACTAATCATTACAGAAATGAAACCAAAACCACAATGAGATTCTACCTCATACCCAGTAAGGACAGCTGCTATCAGAAGACAAAACAAAACAAAAAAGAAAGTAACAAGTTTTGGTGAGGATGTGGAGAATTTGGAATGATCGTGCACTGTTGGTATGTATATAAAATGGTACAGCCACTGCGGAAAACAATACTGCTGTTTCTCAAAAAATTAAAAATAGAATTTACCATAGGATCCAGAAATTCCTCTTCTAGGTATGTGCCCAAAGGAATTGAAAGCAGGATGTTAAAGAGATATTTGTACTATTCATAGCAGCATTATTCCAAATAGCCAAAAGGCAGAAGCAGCCCAAGTGTCATTGATGGATAAGTGGACTAACAAAATCTAGTATATACATACAATAGAATATTATTCAGCCATAGAAAAGGAAGGAAATTCTGACATATGCTACAGTACACATGAATTCTGAGGGCATTATTCTAAGTGAAATGAACCAGGCACAGAGAGACAAATGCTATATGACTTTCCCATATATGAGTTACTTAGTCAAATTCATATAGATAGAAAGTAAAATGGTGGTTGCCAGGGTCTAGAGAAGGGAACATCAGGAAACTGTTTAATAACTAGAGAGTTTCAGTTTTGCAAGATGAAAAGAGTTCTGGAGATGGCACAACAGTATGAATGTACTCAATACTACTAAACTTTATAGTTAAAAATGGTTAAGATGGTAAATTTTACATTATGTGATTGAACCACAACTTAAAAAGCATTTAAAAGGTGGAAAAAAAAGCCAAGAGCAGAATAACAGCTATTTGTATATACCATTTATACAAATATATTAACTATAATTTAAAAATTGAATTAGGGCAGGGTACACCTGGGTGGCTCAGTCGGTTGAGCATCAGACTCTTGATCTTGACTCAGGTCTTGATTTCATGGTCATGAGTTTGAGCCCATGGACTCATGCTGGGTGTGGAACCTACTTCAAAAAAAATGAATTAGGGCAGGAGAACTGGGAATGAGAGAAAAATGTAATAATTTTGTGTTTTGTTTTCACCCTTGGTGTATTTTGGAATTTTGTCCATGAGTATATATTATCTCTACTTTGGTAAAAATACTTAGAAATGTAGACTGATAAAGGTGGGTAGGTAAACAGATGGACTGACATCAGATAGAGAAATAGAAGCATATATAATTGGGAGGGACCATATGAAATTGCTATTTGATCAATTTTGACCCACAAAAAAGGCAATCTCATATGATTCAATAAAATATGGAAATTAGCAAAGGAAAACAGAAGTGGCTTAGTTAATATTTAAAATCCTATTCAGTTTTGATTTTATGAATCCAAAAAAGATATCTTCAAAATATGTCTCAATTTAGTGTTAAAAAGTTAGAAGTTTATTCAGTTTTTGATATTATAGCCCAAATTGCTTCATTTGCAATTCTGGTTGCAAGTATTGGTTTTTGTAGAGCGTTTTAGCTCATCGAATTTCTAAGATTAGAATTTAGGCCTTACTGCATAGTTTATTTACAGCACATTTATTGAGACTTAAACAATACAGACATATGTAGCATCTTAAAGAATATTTCTAGGCAAGTCAACTTTGTTGATTATCATAGAGTGTTTTCCATGTGCTAAATATATCAAGAGAGATAATTTGAATGTTATAGAAGTAGACTTGCCCTTTTTGGATCCACATCAGTTTAAAAGATACAGAGCAGAAAAACCATGATTGTGAATTGGGAAGAAGCTTAGAGTGTTTGGCTCAAAAATGATTCTTTGCCCGTCGTGGAGCTCATGTTTCTTAGGCAGATAATGTATAGTAATAGTTGAAGCATATAATAAATATCCCTTCTTGCTAATGTATTACATTTTATTAGCTAGATCAATATTGCTGTAATTTCCACCCATTAGCATCTCATTGCTGTAAAGCACATAAAAATATTTACATTAACACTGATCAAAATTGCAACAGCGTATATTAAAATATGAATGACATATAATCAGAATTTTCTGTTTCTACTGCCTCCAGTTATTTGTGACCCCAAATATGAAGTTCAAGTTTATACTTAATAGCACAATTATGTAAATCTGTAATTCTAACACTGAATTACAGCTGGTAATGATCAATAATTATATTTATGTATGATGTGAAGTTAATACTGCCACCATAGATTAATGTAAACAACAAAATTATTTTTGCAGTCGAGAGCTAACAAATCATCATAAACAAAGAGAACTAAAACAATCTCTTCAGAGCCTAATTTCTCCAGCAGAGTAAACAGATTTTTTATTCCCAATGAATGTAAAGCCCCCAATTAGAGAGAACACAACTCTACCAAAATATCATGATGGCTGTGTGTTTCACTATACTCTTTGATTCTTATTTCAGTCTTCAGAAAAAGGACAATATTCTGAGATATCTGACAAAGCTTTGTTGAGAAGAGCACTGGATGAGGTGAAAGACAGAGAAAGGTAGAAATTCCAAAAAAAATACAACCAGCATTTAAAATAAAAACCAATCTGGAGAATATATACATATTTCTATACATTATAGAGTTCAGTCCTTCCAATAAAAACAAAACAGTTTTGCAAATGCACCAGAAAATTGTACAGTTATTTTGTTGTCTGACCCCGTTTTTTTAGGAGAGAGAGAGAGAGTGCATGCTTGTCGGGGAGGGAGAGAACCTCAAGCATGAGCCCAATGTAGGGCTTGATCTCACATCTCTGAGATCATGACCTGAGCTGAAGTCAAGACTCGGACTCTCAACTGACTGAGCCATCCAGGCACCCCAGCCTGACCCTTTCTTGATTATAACTGTAGTTGGAAGACAAAAATGCTTGAAATGTTCCATATAAAAGAAACTTTAAGTTTCAATAATTATGAATTTCTGAATCTGGGAGAAGACATAGGAATCATACTACACAGGTCTTTGCATTGCTTAGTGCTGTGTACACAGTGTGCACTTGATCAACACACATGGGTATAGACTGAAGAGCCAGACTGAAACGCAATGACAAGACCTGAAGAATAGATCAGTACTGCAAGTCTTGCTAAGACTAAAATCAACATCTTATTTCCTATTTCACTGCTAAGGATAAAAAAAGGGCGGTTGCCTGTAGGAGGATAGGTATTTTATTAATTCATCAATCACTTATTTTTAGTTAATGTTTATATATTGTTTCCTAAGGGCCAGGAAGTGTTCTAGGCAGTTCATATATAAGAAGTTACTATTTCTCACAATCACTCTGTGAAGCAGGTACTACCAGTACATCCATTTTACAGGTGAGAGAACTGAGGCACAGGGGGCATGTAAGCTCCTACAGTTAATGAGTGGAGGAGGTAGGATTTACATCTGTTTTGCCTGAAATGGAAAATCATGGTCTTTGCTTCATACCACAGTGCAAAACCCAAACTATCAGTACTATGTAGTGGAACTCTATTAAAATACTGAAAAATAAAACAAGATGAAATCAGAGAGGGAGACAAATCATAAGCAATTATTAATCATAGGAAACAAACTGAGGGTTGCTGGAGGGGTGGGGGTGGGGGGTTGGTGTGATGGACATTGATGAGGGTACGTGGTGTAATGAACACTGGGTGTTACAGAAGATTGATAAATCACTGAACTATACTCCTGAATCTAATAATACACTATATGTTAATTAATTGAATTTAAATAAAAAAGGGAAAAATAAAGCAGTTACTGGGGAAAAAGTTATCAATAATTTTTTGTAAACCTCATACTAATGACCTAATATCTTTTCTTTTTATTATTAATTTCGACTAAACTCAGTCTCATTCTAACATGAGGTAGTATTTATCCATGGGTACATAAATTCCATGAAAAGAGCAGTCTCCTCTAAAGATATGCGTTTATGTTTAAGAACTGTTTAATAAACAAAATCGAGAATAAAAAAAAGATAAGACTAATATTTGAGGGAGAAGACAAATGGAAACTAAGATTACTAATTTGGAAATTTTACTAAGACAAAAAAATTATAATTTTTAGCTTCATACTTTAGGCCAAGCTAGATTATTAAACACCACTCCACTCTACTTCAGGGTTTCTCATTTTCTGTGCTCTTGACACTTTGGAGTCAAATAGTACTTTGTTTTGGAGGCTGTCCTGTGCATTGTAGGATGTATGTCATGTCCCTGGTTTCTTCCCACTAGATGCTAGTAGCACCTCCCCACTGAGTTGTAACAACCAAAATGTTCTCTGGGGAGCGAAATCACTCCCAGTTGAGAACCATTGAATCCTAGCCAAATCCTAACAACTGCATATGGTAAAATGAATTTTTAATAAATGTTTTTCAATAACCTAGACCACTTATTCAGTAAAAATCAGATATTATCTCTATCACCAGTCTACCTAGGAAATGTCACATCTTGATACTATCAAGAATGAGTCTGGGAAATGAGAACTGACAACAAGAATTAGTCATTTCCATGTAACAACTTCTCATGGTGATGTTACCAGTGATGACTGGCCTCCCTGTCTTTTATGGATTCTAATCTCTGACATAGCTTATTTTTCACTGTGACTATATGAACAGTCATCTGGAAGGAGATAATTTTTATTCCTCCTAACTCATGGGCACAACTACTTTATATATCCAAAGATTGCCTATTTCTATGATAATAAGTTAAAAGTTTATTTATGAATATATTTCTGTTCTTAGTTTAAATAAAGTTCTAGTGTCTTTTAAAGGTCACCTTAACAAAATAATTCCATTTACTTTGACACTGTAGAAACTTTTCTTGGATTGGTAGTAGGAATTATTAGCTGATGGGCCAATTTTCTCTGAACAATTCTAGCCACTATTTTAGCAACGGGAAAAAAAGCAGAGTAATTCTACTTTTGCAGAAGTTCCTTGTGACAATGGTGTTCTCCTTACACTGTGAATTTTCACCCAGTGATATGGGATGATAAACGTACATTTCTTACCGGTCCCTGTAGGACTTCTCAGGCAGCTTAACCAAAGATAAGCTGGCTCAGTCTACCTTTTCTGCACAAAAATATTTCCAAGACAATACATTTCTGTGAAATGTATTTGAAGAAAAAAATATATAAATTGTTATATGCTAGTCACTGGACTATGAAAGTCAAAAAATTAGCTAATTCAAATCTCACAGTGGTATGAGGTTGGCACTATTTTTATAATGACCTCAACCTCAAAAAACAAAGAAACCATGGCACAGAAGGTTTAAATGACTTGCCTAAAATCCATAACTAATAAGTAGCAGAAGCAAGATTTAGACCTAGGTGGTGTGGTTCCAGAGCAGGCACTCTTAGCTCTTGGCCACACTCCAGAATGTTCTGGATCATTTTTTAAGGGAGTCCATTTCTTTTCTAACTTAAAAATACCTCTACATTTATGCAAAGAAAGATTTGATGTTCTCAATATTTTTATTAATATAAAGTTTTCCATTTATTAGATAGCTGAGATTTTTTGAGACAAAACTCTAATCCTAAATTTGCAAAATGGAAAATGTGAGCTAGATTTGCCCAGAGGGATGTGTGTATGTGCACATGTGTGTGCGCACGCGTGTATGCTTATGGTGTGTTTGTGTGTGTGTGTGTGTTGGACCAAACAAAGTTGTTATTATTACATTATTTGCCAATATTTAAAGCTTTGGGAAATTTCTCAGAAAAATATGGATATTGGGTTTTCTTGAAATAATTGGAAGATAAGAAAATAACAGATTTAGTTTTCCTATATGGCAACAATCTGTCACAGCTAAGCAGCTGTCCTTTTTATATGGGACAAGCAAGCCCCAGCACTCTCTGTTATCTTGAATCTTTCCAGTCTCACTCATTATGTTTCTTGATGGTCTTTGTGGAACTTTAAGACCCCTTCTCTTGTCCTTGGAAAAACTGAAAAGAAGCAAGACAGAGCTTAGTTCTCGGAGGACATAAGACTCCAGGGAGGTATCATTTCTAGAACTTGAGAATAAGGTGAGATAATAGGCTCAGAAAAATGTTCAGAGATCAATCATTAAATCTGGGTTACAGATTACAATATTGCAATACTATGTTATTAAGAAAACCCTAAGTTGACCTCAGTACATTGTAAAGATCTTATTGGCTTTATTCAATAATTCCTGAATTGGGCAGCATCCAATCTAGCAGATAGAAAGGAGCTCCAGGGAGCTATACATAAGGAAAGACTTTTACAGGCAGAAGGGAGTGGGAACAAGGAAGTTGTACTAGTAAACTTAGTTGTGGCAAGGTCACTTACCATTAGGGGCCTGCAGGGGTCTATCAGGCAGATGACTTCAATCATGATGACCAGGTAATTCCTGATTGACTAGTTTAACATTCTATTTCTGGGAGAGCTGGAAGTATAATTAAGTCTCAGGTCGGTGATGTGGAGCTTGGCATTAATCACTTCATTTTGGGTTTGTTGTCTTTTTATTTTTTTTTAATTGTGTTATGTTGGTCACTATACATCATTAGTTTTTGATGTAGTGTTCCAAGATTCATTATTTACATATAACACCCAGTGCTCCATGTAATACGTGCCCTCCTTAATACCCACCACAAGGCTTGTTTTTAACATGGTTCATAAAAATATATATTTGCTCATTCAGGTGACCAAAAGATACTTCTTATATGTTTAGTCTTTGTCCACAGCTTCTGGCTCACAGCTCCCCAAGCCCTTAGAATCTCCTGAGGAATAAGGGCAATGGAAACATCTTTTGTTATAGTATTTAGTTCCTGAAAATGCTTTAGAACCACAAGGGTGAAAAGGGTAGGCTGTCATTCCACCACAGTAGGGTTTGTGTTAATGGAGTAAATTTTGGAAAGCACCTGGGCTGATGGCCAGTGAAACTAACCATCAATAGAGGGGTGGAAGTTTCTGTCCCACCCCCTCATTTACAGAAAAGGGAAAGGGTGAAAGGTTGGACCATCCCCAGTGGACAATGATTTAATCAATCATGCTCCTGTAATGAAGTTTCCATAACAGCCCACAAGGAGAGAGGGTTCTGAGTGCTTCCAAGTTGGCAGAGGTCCTGGAGAGGGCAGGGAAGCTCCCTGTGCTTTCCTTATACTTCACCCTCTACTTCTCTTCTATCTGGCTGTTGCTGAGTTACGTATGGCCTTTTACAACAGACTGTGATCAAGTAAGTAATCAGATTTCCTGGGTTCTGTGGGCCTCTCTAGCAAATGAATCAAACTGAAGGAAGGGGTTGTGGGAACCTGTGATTTATAACCAATTGGTCAGAAACACAGGTAACAATGTGGGCTTGAGACGGCCATCTGAACTGGGTGGATGTGAGGCAGAGTTGGGGGGAAACTTGGAAGGTTGTAGAGGAGGGCAGTTTTGTGGGGCTAAGCCCTCACCCTATGGATATGATGTTGTCGCTGAGTAGATAGTGTCTGGATTGAGTTGACCTCTAAGACTCTCAGCTGGTGTTGAGAATTGTTTGTTGGTGTGGGAAATCCCTAATCCCCACCCCTCCCCCACCACCATGGAAATTGGGTTCCAGAACCCTATTAACTAGACAAACCAGTAACTCTGACCATGTACAATTACCATGCTATTACCCTAGAGTAGACACTCTATCCTCCCCTTGATAAAAAATAGGAATTAAATTAGTAAGTGGAGCATCATTGATTGTTAAGTTGGCCCAGATGTGCAGAACTGAGGTTTGGGGAAGGCTCTAATTTTGTCTTTCCACCATTGAACTTGCAAAGTGTGCACTATTTTGACAAAATTATCATTGAATTTCTTCACCTTTTTATATTACCTGATCTTCATTTTGGTGAAGGAATTATATAGAAATATAAGTACAATGTTATTCTCTTGTAAACATGTATTAGAGCATATTCTCTGAATTCCATGAAAGGCAGAACTATTTAAGGATTTACTAAATAGGAGAGGAGAAGGCTATTAAAAATGTATTTAACTTCACTTAGCTAGACACTGGAATTTCACAAAACTCAACAGTGGTTAAATAGTTTAATTTGAAATGGTGGGCAATTAAGGGAAGCAGCTGATAGCTGGGCGACTGTGAATAGTCTGCAAGTGAGCATAAGTGGTTATGTGACAAAATCTTAGTAGAGCAGTTAGTGGAATGCTTTAAACCTGAATCCAAGGGCACTTAATTACATGTAAAAAGTGATAATTAAGGAAGAAAGGACCTCTCAGTAAAGGAGAAAATCTCTAGTGCCACAATCTGTCTATCAGCATTGTCTCCTTGGAAAATCAGAAACTGAAAGAACCTTAGAATCACAATTGTGTCAGCTATTTCATGAATGCCATTTCTGAGGAAACATGTTGCAGTAACTGTAATGCATTATGGAAAAACTTACAGTTGCATGGAGGTATTCCCAGGTCCTCAGCCTCAGAAACAGTTTATACTATGGAATTTTCATTGATGGTATTTATGAAGCAAGACAAGGCATTGAGAAATGAAAGGCCAAGCCTATTCTGCAAGCAGCAAATCAGTTTGAGAACTAGAGATTCAAATGTGTTTAGAGAATAAAATCAACGTGTGCAATAAAAGAAGATGAATCAAAGCAGAATGAATGAGAAAGTATTTGGGGACTGCTGATTAAAGACATCATCGATACGCGAATGAAGAAAGCTTGGTCATTAGTTCCCAACTGGCAGGACATTTATCCTTAAAGATTTAATACTTTGTGGTGTCAGCCAATATATATTATATGTTTATTCTTAAATTATCTGTTTCATAAATTCTCTATAGCTTAAGGTGTGAATTTTATTTCTGTTTATTCATCTTCTTATGGCCATTTTAATGTACAGAATTAACCGAAAGACTCAAAGAGAAACTTTCCTGGTGATTCCGTCTGGTGTCTAAAGACCGTATTCTGGTGCAAAGACCTACTCAGTCAGGTCACTGGCATCCCAGATAAGGAGGTAGACAAAAAAATAGGACTGACTAGATAGAGTTCCAGGGCCTGGGTAGACAGAAAGAATAGTGGCTCAGAGACTGGTTGTCTTTGCCATGGCCACAGATCAAGATGATGATGGAAAAGTGCTCCTCAAGTTGTATTTTAATAGTCAATATTTGAAAAAAATCTGAAGAAAGTTAGGTGGTCCAACGCCAGGCCATCAATCTAAGGTCTACTGGGAGAGAGGAAGATTAAGCACTACATCCATTATCTGTTGCTGCACAGCAAGACAGCCCCAAATTCTATGGCTTGAAATCATAATAATTTACTATTCATCATGAGTTTGGGCAATTCCTTGGCAGATTTTGCCTCTTGGTTTCTCATGTGATTATGTTTTACTGGAGAATCTGCTGGGCTGGATTATCCAAAATGGCAGGTGTTGCACAGTGTTGGCTGGGGAAACTCAGTTCTTCATGGACTGTTACTCTCCAGGTGTCTAAATTGACTCCTTAACCAGCAGTCTCAGGGCAACACTGCTAGAGTTTGAAGGCTGAGGGGGCAAAGTGTCTTGAGGCCCACAGTCCAATATTTGTACTACTTTAGTTCAGTCACATTTATTTACTTATGCAAGTCCTAAGAATGCCTCAAATTCAGTGGGTGGGGAAATAGGCTTTATCTCCTTATAGGAGGGGTTGAAAGGGATCTGGACATGGAATAGAGGTATTGAATCAATAGTGGGCTTGAAAACCAGGGACCCAGGAAAATTTCTATGAGTTGGACAATGAGGAAGTCTAGAGCAATTTTCAAGGCAAAAATGTGAGTTCCCATAGTAAATGTTGAAGTGTTACTCCTGTGCTTGCTTACTAGT
>RCUC01026503.1:0-22181 GCA_003697995.1 Taxidea taxus jeffersonii
AGGGTTGAGTGGAAGTGCTTATGTTGCAATATGACCCAACACAAGGCCCCAAGAGCGTCAAGGGCCAGAGCCAAACCAAGCTGGCCTCATATGCCATGCGCAGAACTCAGACCATCCTGGAGGCTCCAGAGAACCACTGCAGCACTGAGTTGAAGCAGAGAAATCGTGTTTGGATTTAGTAAATCTCTTCAGTGGTAGCTCTTTTTCTTTTATTTAAAGACGTAAAAAGGGAATGATGTTTTATTTTGGGGGGCGGGATCGTGTAGTATATTTTACTTCCTATTCTCTCTTGAGAGCAAGCATTGAATGTTTTGTCACTTTTGTGCATATTCCTTATTAATTTTGAATTAGACGCACTAAGGGGCTTAAATTAGAACAGTTCTTCACACGTTCTTTCCTTTGTGGTCAGGCCATCTTTCTAGCTGCATTTTTAGGAGAATTTACATGTCTGCTAGCCTCGAACTGACTGTAAGACTCTTCCAAACCCTACTTGCAATTCCAATTAGTCATAGATCAAAACATTAATGTGGACAGATTAAAGCAGAAGTCCTCATGCTTTATTTCCTAATATCATCTGTCTTTGCTTTGAAAAGCACACCAATGGAATCTTCTGCATCTGTACACCCCAAAGGCAATTTAATCTCCCTTGGCCAACATTACAGCTTTAAAGTAACTCTATGCTATGATGTATTTTTCCTCCTTTCCCAAGTTGAAGCATTATATAATTCCCTTTTTTATCAGCCTCTTTCTTGTAAATAGTCAGTCGCCACATTGTTTATAGCTTTTAACACCATCTAAAAGAAACCTTACAAGCTTAAAGTTAAGTAAATTGATTTTCCACATATTGTCATGTGAAACGGAAGATAGGCAAGGACATAATCTAGAGCGTATTAACCTGTGTTGCTTTAAAATATTTTTACTAATCTAGGATTTTCAAAGATTTTGGAAGTAAAGAACACTCATGTATAAACTTTAAATGTGAAAACAATTTCTCCTCCTTTACTGGATCTATCTTAGAATAGATAGTTCATACGTGTGGGTTTCCCACTTAAATTGAACCTTATCCTTTTAAATGTCCATTTTTTTTTCAGTGCCATCTTAAACTAAAACTTTTTTTTATTTTTTAGGATTTTATTTATTTGCTAGAGAGAGACACAGCGAGAGAGGGAACACCAGAAGGGGGGAGAGAGAGAAGCAGGCTGCGGGCTGAGCAGGGAGCCTGATACGGGGCTTGATCCGAGGACCCTGGGATGACAACCGAGCCGAAGGCAGACGCTTAACGACTGAGTTACCCAGGTGCCCCAGATTAAAATTATTAAAATTTTTCTTAATTATTCATGGTTCCCATGGTAAAAACACTAGTCAGTACCCACACAGGAACTTGTTTTGAAACTATTCAAAAGTTTCCTTGACAGTAAACCAAATGATGGTAAATATGGTTGTTTTATTTGGAGCACCTAGTTTAGGAATTCTTCCTCCTTTGTTATTGATTGGGTTATCCGTTGATAAATCTCACAGTTATCAGTGAAAAGTGAAAGACTTCTTAGTGTTCAGCTTTTTATGTGGTTGCTATTTATACTCAACATACATTCAGAAACAAAATAATCAACCTTATCAAGATTATACGTAAAAAACCCCAGATGGAGTGTGAAAGAGAGTCAAAGCCTCCTTTTCAAAGAGACTTAATTCTCTTTGGGATTTGTACAGTAATAGTTGATGCTCAGAGTCCTATTACATTTCCTGGCTCTTGTAAAGAGGCGAAAGTTGCTGGAAAACTGACCTCTGGGAAAGCGAGGTGTTGCTCATCTGCCCTGTATGACCCCAATTCTAATGGCTCCTGATGAACACAAAGTATATAGAAGAGATATATATGCAGAAGATATATATAACTGTTTCATAACTGAATGCCATATTCTAAAATCATACTTCAATTTCATTGAAAAATCATATTCTCAAAATTAAGGATGACTTAGGCTAGCACCCCAAATTTACCTCTTTTTAAAGCAAATCTTAAAAGCTTTTTTATTTACTTTTTATTTATTTATTTTTCTTTAATATTTTCTTTATTTATTTGACAGACAGAGATCACAAGTAGGCAGAGAGGCAGGCAGAGAGAGAGAGGAAGGGAAGCAGGCTCCCTGCTGAGCAGAGAGCCCGACGCGGGGCTCCATCCCAGGACCGTGGGATCATGACTCGAGCCAAAGGCAGAGGCCCCAACCCACTAAGCCACCCAGGTGCCCCTCTTAAGAGCTTTTTTAAATGAATTGGACAGAACCCTGGAAATTAATGAAAACCTTATTCATCTTTCAGTCTCCTTCTGAACAGTTCACCTTGTCATATTAATTTATTTAAAGTCCATTCACCCATCATTTGACAAATTATTTAATTTTTAAAAACTGAATTATAGTTGATGTACAGTATTATATTGGCTTCAGGTGTACAACATAGTGATTCGACAATTACATACATTATGAAATGAATTAAGGAATGCATTTCAAGTTCATTCATTCATCATTCAACTAACTAATAATGAACATTCTTGAAAGTGTTGAGTAGATGTTAATTTATAAACACTCAATGCAATTTCCCTCCAAGTGATAATTCACTCACTCACTCACTCATTTACTGACTCCACCAACATTTATTGAGAGCCTTCTGTATGCCAGATTCACGGGAAACACTGGGGATGCAAAATCCAACAAGACATGGACACTGTTAAAAATCTGTCAGACTAGACTGTCATCTCTTTGATAGCAGAGATTTAGTGAGAATTCAAAACTAAAATATGGCTCCGCTCACATACGAATTATTTAAATCTAGTATATGTGGGCTGAAGCTCTGACCTATGGATTCATTGAATACTCTCGGAGAGAGAGAATTTAATCTGAAGCTCCATAAACTGTGTTCCCAGATGTTCCAAGTGAATTCCGCTCTCCACTTGGGATTAGTTTTGCACTGTCCTTTTTGATCAGACAACGTGCTTCCTACAACCCACTTGTGCTGCCGTATGCACATGCCATGTGTAACACATTCTTTGCTACTGACTGCAATGATTGAAGTCAGATGTTATAAGCACAATTCTTCACGGTGTCATAATGTTGGTGTTGAGAGAAGAGGATCACACTTTTCTGTTCCGGACCTCCCAAGGCCTATCTTTTCCGAGGTTTTATTTGTTTAACAGCATTCTCGAGACAAAGACTCTGCCTATTTCCCATTTTGAAAGAAGATTTCTTACCATACAATCTCAGACAGGACAGGAGGGCCTGTGGTGGCAGCTTCCCATGGGAGATGTGTTTAAATAAGGAAAGCATTGTGGAGCCCATCACCTCCATTGGGACAGTTCTCTTGACGGTCAATTGGCCTATTCGTTGGGTATGTGTATGTGAGCACGTAGGCACGTGGGATAGCCTCGGGTACCGGAAACGGTACCGACCAAGGGGTCAGGGGCCTTCCATTCTCCACTGACAAGGCACGGGGAGCTGAGAAAGTTACCCTCTCTGTGCACAACTTCACTTGTCTGTAAGTTGGGGTAACAATAGTTCTGCAGATTAAACCGGAACATAATGGACATATATGTGTGCATTTTATTATGAGTTTCTCATGATGTATACAGGATAGCTCTTAACCATGAATATTATATATGCTGTAAACATGCCACCATTCATGAAAGAACCAAGACAGTTCATATTACAAGTATGTTAAAATAGGTCACCTTTCCCTCCATGATTCAGAATCCACTACATCATCTTTTAGCAAACATGATACCTGATATATTTTGAGTTCTATTATTTTTTGAAAGATTTTATTTATATAGAGAGAGCATGAGAGGTGAGAGGTCCGAGGGAGAAGCAGACTCCTCACTGAGCGGGGAGCCCCATGTGGGACTTGATCCCAGAACTCCAGCATCATGACCTGAGCCAAAGGCAGTTGCTTAACCAACTGAGCCACCCAGACACCCCTCGAGTGTTACTATTTTGCAGGTATTATGTGAGGCATAGTCAGTGTTCATAATGATCTTCTGTGATGGGTACTGTGATTACCTCTGTTTTATGGAAGAGAAACTGAGTCATGGAGAAGCTAACTACCTTGTCCATGATCACCACCTGGTAAATTGTGGAGGATCTGACAATCTGACATGGAGCCTTCACTCTAATAGCTTTACTGAGATATTATTCACACACCACACAAATCCCCCATGAAAAGCGTACAATTCAATTAATTTTTAGTATATCCACAGAGTTGTGCAACCATCACCAAAATCTAATTTTAGAACATTTTTCTCAGCCCAAAAAGAAATCCTGTGCCCATGAGCAGTCACTAACCAATACCATCCTCCTCTCTTAATCCTGAGCAACCACCAATCTACCTTCTCTCTATATATTTGCTATTCTGGACACTTCCTACACAAAGCTTATTTGTGCTGTAACACGTATCAGCACTGTTTCTATCCATTGCCAAGTAATATTCCATTGTGTGGATATGCCACACTGTATTTCTCCATCTTTTAGTTGACGGACATTTGGGTTGTTCCCATATTTTGGTAGAGCCCTCATTCTCACCAGTTAAGGTAGGCTGCATTATTTATAAATTATCTACTCTACTATTATTAAGGTTTATTTATTAGCTATCCTGCTCATATGCCTTCCAGATAAAAATAAGGTATTAATTGATCAAACACTTATTGACCAAACATTATATTCCAGACAGGTGTGTTGGAGACCTAAAGGAAATTCCTGGTCTCATGGGGTTTACTGAATAGGAGGAGAGAGAAACAACTTAAGAATTACAAAAGTGAGGGGCGCCTGGATGGCTCAGTGGGTTAAAGCCGCTGCCTTCGGCTCGGGTCATGATCCTAGGGTCGTGGGATCGAGCCCCGCATCGGGCTCTCTGCTCTGCGGACAGCCTGCTTCCTCCTCTCTCTCTGCCTGCCTCTCTGCCTACTTGTGATCTCTGTCTATCAAATAAATAAAAAATCTTAAAAAAAAAAAAAAGAAAAAAAAAAAGAATTGCAAAAGTGAGGGGCGCCTGGGTGGTTCAGTCAGTTAAGCCTCTGCCTTTGGCTCAGGTCATGATTCCAGGCTCCAGAGAGCATCGTGCTCTCTGCTCTGTGGAGAGCCTGCTTTTCCTTCTCCCTCTGCCTCCCGCTCTGCCTACTTGTGCTCTCAATCTCTCTGTCAAAAAAATAAATAAAATCTTTAAAAAAAATTATAAAAGTGATACATGCTCTAATAAAGATGTAACCAAGATGTTATGGGAGCTCAATGGAGGGTACCCTAGTTCAGCCAAGGGGAGCATGGAAAAGGTGGGTAAAATAATGTGGCAGAAAGGCTTTCTTGTGGGGTGCCCTAGTGCTCCAACTGGAGGGGGGTGAGTAGGGATTATCTAAGTAGAGAAGAATGAGGAAGACAGTCTAGAAACAGAGACAGCCCATGCTCTACAAGGGAGCTCTGTGTGTACTATGCATGGTACATGGTACATGTGTAGTTTGGCCATGCAGGATTTGTCATGATTTGTTATAAGATGTTTATGAGGCAGTGGAGGCAGTTGAGCCTGTCTGGAGACAGGAGTGAGTGAAAGATTATAGAGGGATTTATAGGCCATGTAAGGAGTTTGGGCTGTATTTCATAGCTCTGTGTTTCCTAAACTACTCTGTCATTATTCTGCCATATAAGGACAGTAGCTGAACTATTATTTTATATATCTGCATACATATATATTTATACATACACACATATGTACATATGTATATACATATATAATTTATATGTGTGTTACACATGTGCATGTGTGTATATACACACATGTGTATATGCATATGCATATATCTACATATACATACATACATATGTGTATATATGTAGATATATATGCGTTGATGTATCTACAGATATGTAGAGGTATATTAATTGACTTAAATTGCCTAGCTAAGTTTAATAAGAGTGGAAACTTTCTATCACTACCTGTAAGTAGAAAACCAGTATCACTTCTCATAAGTAGAAGGAAACTGTTAAAAGTATATACACTGAAAACCAAATGTTATTAAACTCTAGTTAGATTCCTATCTATATTTGCCAAGTCAGACTGAGCCTGAAAACTGTCTTCTCTTTGATAAGAATGGAATGTAGTGGGCTTAAAAGAGATGTTGAAGACAAACGAGCCCTCCATGAGACTTTCGCATTGATGAAGCCAGGAGGGTGAAAGAGAATCGAAAAGGGAGTAACTTTCCCACCACGTGATGCATTGTTTTAGATTCCTGACCAAGTGCCAATACTCAGATACTGCTGGGTATGGGTACCCAAGGAGTCACTGAAGAGATTTTGGGAGAAACATGTATGATGTTAGGATGACATTCCTAGAAAGACCGTCCAGGTGTGGCCTGGAGAAGGAATTGAAGCCAGTCAGCCCAGAGGGGGTCATTCCAATAATCCAGGTGAGAAAAGAGTTACAGAAAGAAGTGGGTTGTCTTTACTGTACATGTGTGTGTGATGTTACTCTGGTTATGGGCGAGCCTTTATTGGGAGCTAGCTTTTAAAAGAGCAGGAAACTGACTACCAGGCTTTCTAGCTGCTATGGGGAGGGACTGGAGGCTTCTGTGTACAAATCCTTCATTCATGGCACTGGGCCTTTAATCGTTACCAAGGCAGTTAAGACGGAACATTTCTTCCTTGGTTTGGGGGAGGGGTGTGGCCAACTGATGTGAGCCCAGAAACCTGCCCTAAGCCCTCATGTGTTTATCCTTTCTGCTTCCACTTCACTGGATTTTCTCAGTTTCTCTGCTTTGACCTCATCCCTATCTCCTGCCCCTTTCGGCTTCTTTGTGTCCGTGTCGCTTTCTGTCAGATCACTGTCAGCGACCCAGGGAAATGGGCAAACAAGGCCAGAGCGTGCTGCTCCCGAACTCGCCGGCGCCTGGGGCACCAAGAGGGCAGCTGGAGTCTGATGGGCCGCACCCAGCACAAAGTGATTCATCCAGTTCTCTGAGGATCAGTCAAGAAGATGGGAGGTGTCATCTTGTTTATGAAATCCCCTTGAGAGTTCACTGAAGTGAGCAGAAGAAGGTGATGACAAAGTATGAAGTGGGGCCAATTCTAATCCACATTGTGACTGGGTATTTTATAATTGCATAATACTTGAAAATTGCATTCAGATTTTTACCCTGAAATCAAAAACATTTTGAATATAATCTCTTTGGGAATGTTCCTCTTCGGGCTGAATAAATTTTCCTTGTGCCAAAAACCAATGGCAAGGTGCACACAAGACTGACTGGCAAGGAAAATGATGCCAATATTCATTAAAATCTGATTTATAATGTATAGGTGGCTGTGACATTCTAGAAGTCCAAAGTAATATACATATTGACAAAAGAAAAAAAAACCTAAAAAAAAATCCAAACACCTTTAAAAAGCTTAATTGTATACTTGAACAATGTTATTCTAAACTTTGAATTCTGGGTGGCTTTTTATAGCTTCTATATTGGTAGAAAGGTATTTAAGAAAGACACTCCGTATGTACAATTGTCTGGCAAGGATTTCTCTAATTCTCCCTGATAGAAGTATGTGCGGGCCTTCGGAACATGGAAATACGTTAGACGAAGGCTCACCATCTTCTTTTTCTGAGCCACATATTTTAGGAATTCAGCAAAGATGTGGGAGGAAAAAAAAAGGCAGGAAAGAGAAAACTCAACAACATATCCACACACCTAAAAACCAGAGGCTACCACAGAGATCCTTCAAAGTCGTCTTCTATAGTGGGAGGATTTCCTTTAAATCCTTTTCAAAAGCATATGGCTGGCTTTGAAAGCTTAAATGGCATTTGTCAACCATCAGTAAATCTTTAAAATTGTCTCTGCAAATAGGCCAACTCAGTTTCGGCTTTTCCCATTAATCTTTAGGTAGGACCACTGAAGACTTTTTGAGAGCCTAGAGAATGCCTTGATTAAAAGGCTCATTCAAGAGGGAAGGCTTTTAGTATTCACCTTGGGTACATAGTCATTTCTCCAGGGTATTCATGGGCTGTTATTTCAACTCTGCAATTGTGCCCCAAACAAGACATTTTCCCCTGCAAAGCTTTGAGTAGAGACATTCTTTAGTGAATTACTGAAATCTTGCCCTTTCTATTTGTCACAGCTTGTTATTTTTTTTTTTCTCAAGTATAATCAGTTCAGATAAGACCCTTAGTTTGACAACTTTACAACTGTTACTATTTAAAAGAGGCAACATTTTATTTTATTTCGCCAAGTGTGCCGATAGTCCTGCTCAAACTATACCTACCTGTCTTGGGTGATGTCTTGCTTACCAGTTCATTATTTGTAGTGATGGAATACAGAAACAAAGCAGATGAAGTCTGACACACGCACAATATTTAATTATAATTTTTAACTTTCATAACGTCTGGTGAAAATTAACCCGCTTATCACACAATAATATTACATAATGTTCCCTGCTCTCTTTAAAAGTAAAAATATTTTTAAAAGCATTTGTTATCAATTTTACAGAAATATCGTGGGAATTAATAAGAATTCAGATAAGATCCTCAGCCCTTTTTGGATGTAGTGATGCTATACAAGTTTCAACAATACAATACTTAGGATTTTCATGAGGTAAAAGCATGCCTATCTAGAGATTTCACCTGAGGTTCATCTCTAGAACTTCCAGCATTTTCATGGAAATGACATGAACACAAGTAGTTTCTAGGCATAATATTCAGAATTATGGCAACTAAAATTACTGTCCATGTTGTTTTCATGCCAGCTGCCAAACTGGCCTCAATTATCCCAGTCTTTCAGTTCCAACAGAAAGTATCAACTTTGATCTCTACCATCATTCCAAGATAGTTTTTGAAGGTACTCGTGATCACTGAAGTTACATGCAGATAACACCATCCTTAGGAAATGATACTACTAATTGGCCAACAAACAAACAAACAAACAAACCCACTTTGATTACGCCAAGAAAGACCATGATAATCAGAGACACAGTTGGAGGACAGCAAGCCAGTCCTGCTGCAGACGTTAACAATGACAACAATGGAGCCTCCGTAGTATCTTCAGTCCTGAGTCTCCTGGCATTTAACATGCCCCCATCTCTTCAGGCCTAATTCACCCCAAGTGTACTTCCACGCCAGCGAAAGCTTGAACAATTCTCTTGTAATTGTACGAATACCTTTACCACCTTTTAAAGTAATTTCTTATTAATGAAAACTTCAACCTTCTAGAAGCAAGTTAAAATAGTCATCACAGTGAACATTAAGGCAAAGTTCCTATTTGGAAATTCTTTGTGTAGTCCTGGGGGAAGAGTAGGAATCAGGCAGACCTCTTTTCAAATCCTCTCTCTCCACTCTCTCTTTCCAAGGTTTGTGACCTTGGAAAATTCTTCAACTACTTTGATTTCTTTATTTATAGAATAGAAATAACAAATCTCACTGGCTTGGCATCAGCGGTGAATAAGATAACATATGGGAAGTCTGGCACATCATAAACAGTGGCTATTTTGGTTGAAAAAAAATCTGGTCTACGTTATTTTCTTTTTTGCCTTCCTCATTCTCCAAGTATTCAGACCCTGCCTCACACAACTATTTTTGGTAACTCTCATTATCACTCAGGATCCACTGCAATGTTAAAATCAGTTCCATTCTCCTTATTTCCTTATTTCAAGACATGTTGCCAATTTCATTTAATAATAGCTCCTGAGTGCTATTATTATATTATATTATATTATATTATATTATATATTATATTATATTATACTGGGTGGCTCAGAGGGTTAAGTCTCTGCCTTCGGCTCAGGTCATGATCTCAGGGTCCTGGGATCGAGTACCGCATCCGGTTCTCTGCTTAGCGGGGAGCCTGCTTCCCCACCCACTCTCTCTGCCTGCCTCCTTGCCTACTTGTGATCTCTCTCTGTGTCAAATAAATAAAGTCTTAAAAAAAAAATAGCTCCCGAAAGAACGATGGTTATGTCCTTATTTCCTCAGTTGCCTTAAATTTGGAAAATGTGCAAATGACAACCAGACCTTAGATTCCCCCCCAAAAAGCCTTTTAATTTGCCAGATTTCCTTAGATACTATTCATAAAAGTTCAGAACAGACAGACGTAATCATTAATCACGTATAGATTCTATTTTGTTTTTTTCTGTAGGTAACTTAAATGCAAAATAGTATCATCATTACTGTATTACTTTCTTTTTATCCCCCAAATAAATGGATGACTTTTATTTAATCTACTACATCTACATTGCATTTTTTCATCGTCTTCCCAGTTTAAAGGCATGGATGCAAGATGGTTTTTCTCTGTATGATGCCCTCAGTTCCACATCACTTAGTATTTTGCCAAGCAAGAAGTCCTGAATTACTGCAAGCTTAGTAAGAGCACCTCAGATTTTTTGAACTCTATCTAATAAAAGGGAATCTTTGCTAAAATGAAATGAAGGAATGTTAAGCCCTTCCAGGATTGATATTACAGAAGTAACATAATTTCATAATCCTCCTTGCTCCTTTAATTCTCCTCTTGATTCATAAAGAAAGATTATACCAGGATATTTTGTCACCATTAAAAAAATACAAAAAACTGTTCTATTCAATGGCTAATCCTCATAGCAGTCTGTCTGTAATTCATGACTTTCTACTTCTACAAAAAGGCACAGGAATCACTCAAGTACTCCAACCATCTAGTCAGTGGCAGCCTGCCAGTCTTCCCAGGTGCAGTGTTGGACAAAAAATTATCTCATTCTATTGAGTTCTAACAGTGTGCTAGACATTGTGCACTGGAAAGGTGCAGAGAACAGGTGCAACAATTACTGCCTTTCAGGAGTTCATGGTTGAAGACCAACAAAACATCTCTGCTGCTGCTGTTTCACTGACTTATTTTTACTTAGATTTTTTTTTCTGAGTGGTTAGGAAGTGGCATTTGATAACCTCTGCACTGTGTGCATGACCAGGGACTGCCTGTTTTCTCGTTTCCAGCTAATCAGTTTACATTACCTAAAAAGGGAGTTTTGAGGTGAGTTTCTACTAGAGGACTTTTTCCAGGTGTTAAAAGGCAGGAGGTTTACCCGACGGACTAGAAAAATAGAAATAATAGGAGGGAAGGAACTGTATGCAGCTGTTTGGGAGATGAGTTGTGTTAGTGTGGTAGCATTCTAAGGCTCTTCTGTAACTCCCTGAGGAGTCCTAAGAGACATAGTTTTGTGTGAAAGACAGTGGGGGAAAGCCAAAGAGCATAAACATTCTTTGGGACAATAGAAAGTCACAAACATATATACACATATGACTAAAATGGGAAAGAAGCAGGCTAGAACCTATGGAACAGAAGGCTAGAGCCCATGGAACAGAAGAGAGAAAAAAGGGAGGAGGAGGAGAATTAAAGTCTGAAATAATTTTCAGGATCCTCTGGGGAGGGCTGGCCATTCCCAGAGTAGCACTGCTTCAATGTGGTAAGTCAAATCCAGTTACTCTCCTAAGAAACATGGCAGCCTTGCCTATTCTCTCCCTCCCTCTTCCCGACCAAATCTTTCTTGGCCAGTTGTAGGGAACATTATGGTATGCTGTCCAGATGCCTTACCTTCAGGACTGAATCACTCATCTCCTCAGAGAGGGTCTAGCTGAGTCACTCTGCTGAGCAATTGAAGGATGCCTCCTTGCTCAAGGTCACACTCAGGAAGGAGGATGGGAGAAGAAGACCTCCATCTAATAACTGGTCAATCTGAGGTATGAAAGGATGCTTCTGGAGGCCACCCCACTGTTGGAGCTCCCTGGAGGACTGCCTGAGGACTCTGCTGCAACCTCATCTCAGCTTTACTTCTCCCTCTGGGCAATCCTGCCCCCTTCACTCCCCTCTCTCCTTACAGGTGTCATCTTGAGGGCATGTCCCAGGAAACTTTCTGTACTCAACTTCCAACTCTGAGCTTGCTTCCCAGGAAAACTTTTCTTTTCTAACCTCCAATTCTTTTTCTTTTTTGAACATAGAAATCTCATGCCAATTTTTAATGTTCAAAGAATTTCAAATGAACATCACTACTAGAATAGATCAAGCAATGATGATACTGAATGTACCTTATTCAAACGACATACATATCCTCACATAGCCTAGCTTGCTGAAACTCACTTTAATATGGACTTAGAACTATTTCCCTTGTATCTATTTGGGGCTGTAATTGGAGCTTCTGTGGTATAATTCTGATTTTTCTTAACTGGTTGTTCATTTTTCTGGCTCTTTCTTCCCTCCTCCAGGATTAGTCTGGAGTCCTATCTCTCCTCTATTTGTTAACCCCTCTCCACAGTCATTATCTTCCTAAAAACATTTGTTAAGTATACTGGATGGTACATATCTCTGAATATGTCCAGTACCAATAGCTAGATTGTAAACTCTGATAAACTGAGGCTGCCATAGTCTCCTTTGTATTTCACATGTAGTTCCAAGTTTATTCTGTGCACTGCTCCTGGTTCTGGGATAAATATGTGGGAGTACTGTCCTCCCTAACTTCCTTTCCTGTTCTCACTCAATAAATATTTTCTTGGTACTTACTATGTGGGAGGCACTAGGTTCAGGGGATTCTACAGTAAACAACACACACATAGTTCCTATCTTTCTAGAGTCTCACACCAAGATGCTTATCATGGAAACAGACATTAAACTAATTGTAAGGCAAATAATTATTTAATTATCATTGTAAGTGTTGTGAAGAAAAATAAGATATTTTGATACAAAAATGATTTAAGTAATCTTTGTTAAACTAACATGTAAGTCCACTATATAATAATATATTCTGGCAGAGGCTTCTGTTGACTTGGACCAAAGATGAACACATCAAAGGGCTATGAAGTAACCTCTGAGGATGAGGTGTCTGGGTGGCTCAGTTGATTAAGCATCTACCTTTGGTTCAGGTCAGATCCTGGGGTCCTGGGATTGAGCCCTGCATCAGGATGTCTGCTCAGCAGGGGGTCTGCTTCTCCCTCTCTCTCTCTGCCCCCCCCCCCCTCTTTCCCCCCCCCCCCCATGTTCTTGTATGCTCTCTTTCTCTATCAAATAAATAAATAAAATCTTAAAAAAAAAAAACCTCTCAGATAGTGCTTTGTTTTTACCTACACCAAAAAAGACACCCAAACACATCTGGCTTAAAAGCCAGACAAGGTCAAGGACTTCTATGTGACCACTTGAAATATTAGAGGTTACATACACATACAGACACTGATATGTATGTGTATATACAGACACATGGACATATACTTCATATACAAAATATAATTTGTATATGCTAAAACTTATTCTAATAACCTTCAGGGACATAAACAAGAAATGTAAGAGATATAATCTTTACCAGTAGAGTGATCAATTAACTTATGTTAATAATTCATTCAGTACTCGGTAAATTGGTCTTGAAGCTACATGGCCAATTCGAGATTTGAAGAGTGGGACTTCAATAATCATCATAGTTAATATTAATTGATTACTTGCTACGTGTTAGGTGCTGTCTTGAATACTGTGTAGATTCTATCTGATTTTTATCTTCCTGTACAGTAAGTACTACCATTGTCCCATTTTACAAATGGGGAAACCAAACTTTAGCGAGAGGAAATAATTTCCTCCAAGTCACACAACTAATAAGTGTCCAAGCTAAGATTCTAATGCAAATGTTTCTGGTGCTTAAGTCTGGGTAAAGCTCTTAACTGAGGCTAAGAGATGAGGCCATCAGAATCTGTGCCAGGCTGCTGCCCAGAGCTGCGCACTGCACAATTCCAAGAGTTGTGTGATCCAGCAAGCTTGATCACCATGGCACTCTTCAAAAACAGATGCCTGGGTTCATGTCCAGGCATGGATAGGATCTACCAAACCAGAATCAGGAATGTGGCTTTCCCAAAAGAACAAACAAACAAAAAACAACTCCATAAGTGATTCTGACTTTGGCCCCAGTCTGAGCTCTTGAACTAGAGTATAAATACATTCAAATGCTTATGGATTTTACCTAAAATCTATTGTTAAGGGCCTAAATGTGCTACAACCATAATATTGTAACCAAATTTTTAATAAAACATAATCACAGTTGAAGTCTTTTTAAGCACATTTTTTCTTATTTGCTGATTTTATACTAATTTGTAAATGCATTATTCTAGTCATGACACAATTAAATACTAAGAATTCAGGCTCCTTACAGCTCACGGCTCTCCTTGTATGACTTCAGCTACATGGGCTTATGTTCACTCTGAAGAGTGGTTCACAGATAAGAGAACAAACACTATTTGGGACATTTCAGTGAAGTTTTCTGAAGCTTTGGGTAAGAGGTGTTGGATTAGAGGCACTGGGCAATGTTAAGTCATGGTAGATCTTCACATAAGGGGTGGCACAACCAAAGCTGACCCGAGAAGACAGAATTGACCAGCGTGCAAAGGTAAAGCCAGTGGGGCAGGAGGAAGAGTGAGGAAATTGCTGTGGTCCAAACAGGACTACCCTAACGTGAATCTACTACAAGGAGGATGACTGACAGCCCCCAGGTGGGCCAAGGACTCTTGGCCATGGAAGAGGAGATGACGCTTGAGAAGAGCCTGCAGAAAGAATTTTTACACATGGAGATGGGAAAGCAGCCAGCGCAGCCACAGACATGGGTAAGAGCAGAAGTATAGAGGCAGGAAAGCAGGAGCATGTTAGGGAAATGGGGTCCCTTCCTATTTACCAGAAGAACAAAAAATTCGAAGGGCAAGTATGGAAACATGAGGCCAAAATGTAAAATCACAGAACTGTCCAGCCAAGTGAAGTGCTAGCTTGAAGTGAATCTAATACTTCAATTTGCTAATGGAGACACTAGCGATAAAGAGATATTAAATGGCCAGTAGAAGCCAAGTGGAACCGCCTCCAGGATTCCTGTCGTTGGAGCAGTTAGATGCACATGGTTGGAGCTGGCTGTGGAGACCCTGTGTGCGGGGCGGTGGATCTGGAGCTTTCCAGGGCCCGGTGCTGCTGAAGCTTTCTGAACTGGGAAGTGACCTGATCATTATGAAATTTAGGAAGGTCAATTAGGCAGCAGTGCACGTGTGAGAGGAGAGGGAGGGAAGGAAAGTCATTAGGAAGCTGAGTATGTGTGGGCCAGACGCAGATAATCGGCTTTATTAGCCCCATTTCACAGATAAGGAAACTGAACTTTGGTCTGTGGCCAAACTCGGGCCTGGCAGGCTCCAAAACATGTGCATGTGGAGGCGGCAAGTGTGTAGGGCAGGAGGAGGGGCTTCTGGGCAGAAGCTAGTGCGACTGAGTGGTCTGGGAAGACTGAGGGCTGAGAGAAGATCCTTTGGATTCCGAGGTAGGTGGTCAGCGGTGGTGTGTTGAGGAGAGAGTGATTTCCACTGAGTGATGGGAGTGGCAGGCTGATCACAGGAGGAATGAAAGAATGGGTGGGTGGTAACGGAAAGGCAGCCGTTCACATTTGTATAACGTGCATGTGTTCCAGATACTATGCGAGGTGGTGGGGCCCACGATGATAAATAGGTGTAGGAGGGAGACAGAGAGGATGTCCTGGAAACAACCATCTCTAAATGGAAATCCCTTTAGCAGGTGACCGAATTTAATATATAAAATGATATCAATCTCTTAGATTTCAAACTTCTAGAAAACAATGAAAGGATATGTCCTCCCATAGCCCCCTGCATCACGCACTTAATAAAAGTTCACCGAAAGAATAGACCACGGGTTCCCGAGAAAAGAATAGAAAAACCCAAAATGAGGGGCAGCTCTGGCAAAGAGGCAGGACAGGTGCCCTTTGAGACATGAGTCCTTGCAGCCCTTCTGATGCTTTCTGGGTTCTCTCTCTTCCAAGCTCTCTCATCTGCAGTGACTGCTGCCTCAAGTTCAGCAAATCTGAGAATTTCCTTCCTCATGCTTTCCTGCTCTGCTGCCTCTGCCTCTGCTGATGGGCTTCTTCTTCTTCTTCTTTTTTTTTTTAAGATTTTATCTATTTATTTGACAGAGAGAGAGATCACAAGTAGGCAGAGAGGCAGGCCTCCCACTGAGCAGAGAGCCCGATTCAGGGCTCGATTCCAGGACCCTGAGATCATGATCTGAGCCGAAGGCAGAGGCTTTAACCCACTGAGTCACCCAGGTGCCCCAGCTGATGGGCTTCTGTAGGACACGCCCATCCCTGTGGTGAAAGCCCCCCAAACCCAATCCTTTAAAAGCAGAGCAAACCCTCTGGTAAGTATTTTCAACCCCAGGCGGAGTGAATGGTTTCCTTCCCCTTGCCTTTCTCCTTGCCTCCACAGGACTTCATGTTGACCTCTAGTAATAGTCCCAGCTCACCTTGCCTTGTATTTACTACCTGTCAGGCACTGCTGTAAGTGCTTTGCAAGTAAGAACCCTCATGAACAACCCTATGAGAAACTTCTGTTTTACAGATGGGGAAACCGAAGCCAGAGAGGAGTTAAGTAATTTGCTCAAGGTGGTAAGTGCAGCGCCAGGATTCCAACAGAGAGTGACTGACTCCAGAAGGAGGCCCTTCACTACTATACTGCTTTGGTTTACTTGTCTGTCTCCCTCAACTAGATATTGAACTCCAGGGAGCAGAGGCTCTTGCGTGATTCATCTTTGTTTCTTGGGCTTAGTCTCAATAATAAGTGCTAAGTGTTAGGTGAATAATTTAAAGAATTAATAAATGTGCGCACTTAGGTCTGACCGGCTCCCCCTTGTGAACAGAAACTGGAAGAGTTTACTGCGAATGAGAGGAGGACAGAGGGAAAAGCTTGCCTTCTGCTTCTTGGCTCCTCATCTATGCAGGGAAAACGCACAGGTCCCTACAACGTGATTACCACTTCTTTTCAGGTTATGATTAGGGGTGCAAATAAATAAGTTCGTAATTATGCTTCAGAGAAAATGAATTCAGTATGCCCAGTAAAACTATAAGCTAGTAAAGTAAAAGGTACACTTGGGAGACTTGAACACAGCTGCAGAGCCCCTTGCCACACAGATCTTTGTACCATATTCCTATGGGACGTCTCCTAGTAATGCTAGGTCTGATCTCCGATGAGGATCCTGCCCCCTAGGGGTAACTGTGTTCAGACCTCTTGCATTAGAAGGTACTTAGAGGTCCCTGACATCATGCTGGATGTTAGAGTCACAGAATGTACAAAGGAGAATCCAGCCAGTGTCTAGAACATTCTTTCCCTCTCCTTCTGGCCAACGCCAACTTGTCCTCCAAGATTCCAGATTAAATAAATGTCAATGGAAGTCTTCCCTGACCACCAAGACTAGGCAGGTTCTCTTGTAAGTGCATTTCCATTCTCCATCAGAATCTTTGCATAATTCTAAGAACATAAATTTAACTAAGCACTTACTTAATGTCTCTCTCCCCTGTAAAGGTTATACTGCTATACTCCTAGCATCCAGAACAGAGTCGGTCGGCAATAGATAAGCATTAATTTTGTGAATGAATTAATGCATATGCAGGAACATGATATTAACACTACTGAGGATTTGCTCCCTCAGCCATAGACTGAATTCTCGATTCCTAAATATTGCCCTCCTTTCTAGACCTTATGACAGTTAGCAACAAAATGAAAATAGACTTATTTGCATTTTTAAACCCTTAATGGTCAAGAACTTTAAAACAATGTTAAGGAGTTAAAATGTTTGTTGATGGCAGCTTTCCTGAAAAGAGGAGAAAAACATGAGAAAAAGCAAGTCAAATGATTTTGAATAATTTTAAAGGCAGGGTAGAAGACTGGTTTTATTTTCCAGATTCCTTTGGAATTATTCTGTAACAACAGTTCCTATATAGCCCTGAAGCTTGGTGAGCTCCAACCTCACAGAGAGATCCTTTGAAAAGATCCACTTATTTTATAAGCCACATTAAGTCTGACACGCAATGTACACTTTCGTATCTAGGAACCCCAGCAAAGGAGATTAGTAGCCAAAAAAGCAATTAAGTTTACAGTAGGGTAACAGATACCATATCTAATACAACAGCTTGGAAAAGGAAGTAAAGCAAAGGTCATATCAACAAGAAAAAAAAGTAACATTAAACAGCAGGGTTTTGTTTTGTTTTGTTTTTGAAGAAACAAAATCCCATATTCCAAAACCTTTCCATCTCATCTAATAACTACATGTGTTTGGGTGTCTGAAAAAAATAGGAGAAGAGGTCGTGGCATTACCGAAGCTGGTAACTGGCCCAAACCCCAGAGAACCAGGCTGTGAAATTCAAGCATCTGGAGCACTGGGTTCCTGATTTACTTTTTCGGTTGGATCTCAGATCCTACTCTAGCAGATGCCGGATTGTAGAATCCCAAGCGGGCTGTGTCTGTGTGCCTGAGAGGAGTGGCGGCTTAGGGTTTGAACAAACACATCCAACTACCCCAACTTAAATATAACAACTCCAACGCAGAGCTGCTGGAAAAACCAACCATGTTTTAGGACTAGGTAATCATCGGGCCCTTTCACATCAAGGTAAAGGTGTCCCCACAAAAGAACGGGGCTCTGTGACACAGACACCAATTATAAATCACCCCTTGGTGATTCTGTTTAGTTACATAGCATTGTAGACCCCGGGGCTTACAATGGTTGTGCAGCCCATGAAACTATCTTTAGCCAGAGTTCCTCTCTGTGTCAGTATGCTATTTTGAACTAACAATGCTCTCAGATGAGCCGAAAAGATGTATTTAGCTCCCACCATTACAATTTCTGATCCTCTTTACTTTAGCTCTTTTGAAATAACATGAAAGCTTTGGCTTGCTAATTACTTTTATCCAGCCCATAGAAAAATTAGTTTATCTTCCTGATCAAAGCAAATTAGGCAGATCATGGCTGATTAGAATGCAACAGTAAAATCGCCATACTTTCTCCTCCATCCCCTTTCTCTCAGAAATAGGGCCTGTGTCAAATATGTAGGTATTTCCCACGGCCGGGCTGGACTCTGTTTCCAACAGGGACTGCAGCTTGGACAATGGTTCTTACACAGACACTAAAGTTCTTTAGTTCAGTCATTGTGTTCGAGAAGAACTAGTAACCCCTTAGCTAGCATTTGATGAAACATCTAGATTTACATATTTCCTTAATTGCATTTTTGAGTGTGAGCGAGATTTATCTGACCAGAGTTAAATGCCTCTTTTATTCCCCTACCCAAGGCAAAATTCAACTCAATGCTCTAAATAAATAAATAAATAAAAGTGAGGTGGGGGTATGTATGGAATCTTACTTAATTCCTATCTGAATAAATTTGAAGGCTTCAATCAAGTGGGACGAGGGAGTCACATTACCAAACACAGGAAAGATATACCTTTACTTTTCAAAGAGGAAACGTCCATTTCCAAAGATCTGGCTTACTCAGCTCTTTCAAAAAGGCTATTTTGATTTTCATAATGAATGTTATTCCTGGTAGCCAGATTCCCCAGATCAGTTGCTAAAAAACCTCCAAAACTATTGTCCTTAATAGTTTCTCGCTAAAATTTCCACTGAATGTAAAAACTGGAAAGTTAGATTTACTCTTCCTTATTTATTTACTATAAATTAACAGTAAATCTTGTATTTAGCTCCATTTAAACCTCCCTCTGCAGCTGCCCATTTGAAAAATAAAATGGTTGCCTTCTTTCACTTCAGTGGGCACAATACAAAACATCCATTGAGCTTTCCCTTTATTGCAGCTGCCAATGCCCAGCCGACTTTTAACAAACCAACCAAGCGGAATCACAATGCAGCTGCAACATTTTATGGTATTTCTGTTGGTTCTCTTTTGAGACTGAAGGTGTTAATTAGGAATCAAAGAACACAACCCTGCCAGCTTTCTTTCACAAACCATACCCTGGTCACTGCAGTTTTCAGAAGAAAATAAATCTAATAAAGGGATAAAAATGTTGTTTGTCACACCAGTAAAGTGTACTTAAGACCCTTTGATCAAAAGCTTTTTATGTCGTCTTGTCAGATGGGCTGGAAATATTGTATTTTTCCCCTTTCTCTCCCTTCTTCATGCAGACTTCTCGGAATTTTGAATTTAAAGACTGTCTGGTAGGAAAAAAAATATAAGCATAGTCATATGCCGGGTTATTATTTATAGGCGGAAGCTGGTCTCATACAGTGGAGTCATTTTGTTTCTTAGAAAATTGTTCACATTCAACGGTGTGTCATGTTATGCGTTTACACAAAACTGGGCCTTCTATTAGCATATTTACCACATTCTAACCACAGGTTCTCCCATATACCCTTTACATAAACATCTGTCAATACTCTATTTGGGGTAGATTATTTATTGCATAAATCTTTTCCAGTCTTATAAGAGGATCCTTTTTTACATACACAGAATTGAGTATCTTCATAAGCGTAAAACCCAGATATATACACACACCCATGCAAACATACATATAATGTTAACTTATCAGATAGTGTGTCATTTTTATATAGTTTTTTATGCATCTCGAGTATCACGCATTCAGATGTAACAGCGTGAAGTCATTACCTTTAATCTTCAGTCAAAGTTAAAAGCTTATGGTAAGTTTATGAAGTTAGCGCTGCTGGGAATTAGTCAAGCCTGCTAGCTTTCTCAGCAAGAGGTTTTGCTGCTAGATGCACACATCATGCCGAAATCCATTAATCCTGCTTGAGAGAGGCAGAAAGAAGGTCTCCTTGTTGACTTAATGTTAATGAAATGAATGGGCTCCTGAGGCTACCTACAGAGGCCCTCTAAACTGCAAAACAAATAAAGTCATTTTAAGTAATGCTCACTGCAGGAGAGTCAACAATGCTCCCAGATTTGCTGTACAAAATGGATGGTGGGTGTGGATGCGTAGACACCCCTTTTTACAATCTTGCTACACCTGTCCTGGTGTACGATACACACAAATGTCAAGCTGACAGATTCACAGAGAACTGGAGAGACCTCAGAGCATATGCTCACCTCTTGGACTTTACAGATATGAAAACGGAGGCTGGGAGGGTATGCATATCCTGCCAGACATTCTACGGCTGATGGGGGTGGGGGAGCTAGATCTAGTTCAGTGGTCCTCAAAACTTGACCGCACACTGAATCTGCCTCGGGGAGTAAAAACATCATTCTGATGCCTCGCTTCTTCCCGCGGAGATTCTGACCGAGTTGGTCTGGTGTGGGATCTAGGCCTCAAGATGGCTAATGTTAGGTTCCAGATGGAGCTCATGTGCAGACAGTTTGAGCACCATGGACTAGACCTCTAATCCAACACACTGTTCCTCTGTCCCTGCAGCTGGTTCTGTCTCGCTGATTCACAATGTTAACTATTTCCCAGCTCCTGGGACTAGGACGGGCGCCTTAACATCCTAGGGAGCCTGTAGAAATATGTGTTTGCAGATTTTCAGGTTGTTTGCCAAATGAGTTCCATTTCTTCCATGTGTAAATGCAGGGATGTGCCCCGGCCATGGGTGTGTAGTATGTGCGAGTGTGTGTGTAGACCCCCTGAAGGACGGACATTGACCTGCTGGGTGAGCCCACCCCATAGCGGAGAAGGTCACCAGCGTCTGTGCCCTTTTGGCAGCTTGTGCTCGTGCCTCGCTTTTTCTCTCTGTTCTGCAGTTGATCTCACTTTTGCTTTTTTATTCTTATCTGCCCCTGTTTCCTTCAGGCTGCCGCTTTTCTCTGACCCTCTCACCACTTGGAGAACTGTGCTTTGCCTAAGGAAGATGCTTCTGACTTCACTTGAAATTGTGACTTTTGCTGCCTTCTCATCCAGCCTGGGTTGGTGACTATTCCAAACTGCCTAATAGAGCTAGGCTGATAGATGCCACTTGTCCAATCTAAGCTGCTGGGGAACACTGATAGACGTCTGCCTGAATGTTCCTTCAGTTTTGGCTTTAGGGCTGTAAAAATAAATCAGCTTCTTACTTTAGTGATTCAGTGGGCACTCGAGAACTCCAGAATCATCCTTTCACATGTAGTAAGAAATGAAAGTGTTCTGAGAGAGGAGAGTTCCCTTGTCCTTTTCAGACCTGCTCTCTTGATTTCACTGGTCATGGGTGAAGCAGCTTGCCTCTTCTGCAGGGAAGTGTGGAGAATATGGGGAGATGGTGACACAGGGCTCATCCAGCAGAATTAAAAGGCTGTCTGGTCCAATAACCGCCCACCCATCTCTCCTCTCTGCTGGGGATCACTGGGCCTAATTCCAAGGCCCTCAGCTCAAAGCCTGAGTGGTGCTTTGACCCTCTATTTAACTTTGAATCCCTTCCCCCTCAAAGGCTCAAGTCATTGGTA
>RCUC01026512.1:0-25345 GCA_003697995.1 Taxidea taxus jeffersonii
ATGCGGATATGTAGTCAACAGAATGGGTAAGGGGTGATTTCCCAGAGAGAAGCCACATGTGGTTGTCAGAATAAAGGCAAATCATTGCTGGATGGTGAAATACAACTGAAGTCCATCACAGTCCACTCTTCTGGGTTTCTCAGAACACATGCACATACACAGGCATACATGCTTCCTCCCATGTTTTGCAAAGTTACTGCACCTCCTTAAAATACATTCACCACTTCTCCAAAAGGAGACAATCCTATTCTAATCTGGCACCAAACCTAGGATCTCTGGAAGATATGGAATCCTGTTAATCAAGGCAAAATGTCTTGCCTCATAATCCCATAGCATCTAGCTTAATAATCATTTTAGCAACCCCTTGTAATCAATATATAATGGTGGGACGAGAACAAGATATCTGCTGCAAGGCCATTTGGGAAAAGCAAGAATTGGAAATTACTGAGTAGTTACTAATCCAAAGCAAATGTCATGTTCCAGTGGACAGGAATAACAAGGCTTACTTCCTGGCATTGGACCCTGATCCTTGGTTGGCCAATCTGGGCAGCCCTGGGATGTTCTCCCTCATCTGTTTTCTCCCATGGCTCATTATTTCTCCTTCTTGGAAGATCTCTAAGTCCATTATCCTCCACAGTCATACCTGAGATGGTTTTAAGAGGTAATGCCTTGGGGCGCCTGGGTGGCTCAGTGGGTTAAGCCTCTGCCTTCCGCTCAGGTCATGATCTCAGGGTCCTGGGATCGAGCCCCGCATCAGGCTCTCTGCTCGGCGGGGAGCCTGCTTCCTCCTCTTTCTCTGCCTGCTTGTAATCTCTGTCAAATAAATAAATAAAATCTTAAAAAAAAAAAAAGAGGTAATGCCTTACTTAAAAGCTATGCTCTATCAAATCATTTCTTAATGACATGAATTTAGGCTGAAAAGTGTCTTCAAAATCAAGCAATCACAAACTGTATTTGGCTTGGGCTTGTATTTTTGTTGTAAGCCCTCACTAAAACTACAAAATGTAACCAGCATATTCTCACACCTGGAATTCTTCCTACCAAGTACAATGGTGTTACCTTTGGTAGTCCATAGTGTGAGTGCCAACATACAGCAGTGAAAGTTGGACCAGGATTTTTACTACTGCTTAATTAATTTTGTCAACTTTATAACCTGGGATAGAGAGTTCCTTCTGACTTCCATTCAACATCGAGCCAGCCAATTCCCTGTTCATTGTTCCCAGTTTTATGGATACAGTGGTAAATTAGGCAGGCAAGATCCTGCTTACATGGAACATATAGTTAGAATTCATTCATTTCTAAAAGACAAAAGACAAATCCAGCCCTAATAGGATTAAGCCAAAAAAGTAATTTATTAACTAAGATAACTGAAAAGTTAAGGGGTAATATTGGCTTCAAGCATAGCTTTGTGTAAATGCCGAACAATGTTGCCAGGACTCAGTTTTTCTTCATCACATGGTCTACTGGCCATGATCTATTCTGTGTTTTGGCTTTATTTTCAGACAGTCTCTCTCTTCCTGATCACAAGATGTCTACAGAAGATCTAGATTGTATATCTTCCAGGCTTTAAGCACAATAGGATTTCATTTTATTCACTCTGATTGAGTCATATTGGGTCCCTAGCCAGGGAACCGAGACATGCTGATTGGCCAGACCTGAGTCATATGTTCTGCACCTCAAAGGAGCCAAAACAACCAAAAGTAAATGAGAGGAAAGTGGATTAGGGGTGGTTCCCCAGAGTGATGTTGGGGTGTGGTTATCAGAGACAAGTGAATGGATACTGGGCAGCAAAATGCAACCACCAGATCCAGAGGAGTGTGGACGCCTTGACTCACATACACACCCAGTCCAGGATCTCCAGGAGTTGGTGGTGCTATATTCAGTTGAGAAATATCTGAATCAATGATTCACAAGGGGCAGTGAGTACATGAAGCTGAAGTCCCAAGTGATTGTGATTAGATAGAAAGTGATTGAAAGAAAGTATGGGTATTGCAAATGCCAAAGTCTGTCCTGAGCTTGTCTGTGAAGTTGGTTCCCCTTCATCACCCTCTAAGATCTGTGTGAGGTTATGTGCCCCAAAGATTCAGTTTGACAAAGGCTTGGGCTCCTCCAAGTTGCTTCAGGAGATCAGAGATTGGAGGGGAGGGAGTAGTAAGACTGTAATGACATATTACCAGGCTTCTCAAGTGATTGCCAAGAATTACTCAAAGCTCAAGAATAACAGGGTAACAAGATGAATATGACACATCTTTTCAGAAAATATATTTGGCTCAATAAGAAGTAATTTAAAATATTACTTATAAACATATAAAATGGAGTAGGATGCAAAATTTACATTAATTTTATGATAAACCACAAACTTCAAAGAAATTTTCAAGCCTGCTGGGGATACTCAAAGGAAAATCACTTGCATAATGGAGAGGGAAGAAAAAAAAAAAACCTCTTTTCCCCAGACAGAGATTAAGAGGTATGATCCTTATCTAAGAAATTAATCCAGCCTCTCTAAGCAGAAAATTCAGTGTATTGGCAAGGTCTTTTTAGTAGCCAGGGAAGCAGCCATTGAAAATGGTTGAGTAATGTGCCTGTTTATTATCCCCAACAGACCCACTGAGAAACCATTTGAAATCCAAAGTGCACATTCATTGTGAGTAAGTAGGCCTTGCAATTACAGAACTGTGAGGAAAGTATTAATCTCTTTTTGCTAGACAATCAGGAAAATAAATATGCACTTCCACAACTCACACTGCGGGGCAGGGCATAAAGAACAACAACCCTGGGAAGTCTGCCAGGGTAGCATCTGAGAAGAGTCCAACATAGGATATTTTGAAGCAGTGGTAGCAAAACCTACCACCTGAGCAACTCCAGGGGACTTGGAGTGGCAAAGACCACCATAGCCCATCCTCCCAGAGACCTTAGGATGCTATTTCTGAACTAACTAATTAAAACTCTGGGAAAGTACTGGTGAGAGGAGGAAGATGTGTCCTGAGGCATAACAGAGCCCATCATAGGGTTTTCCTCATTCCCCTAATGGCAGAGGGAAAGTCAAGGTGAAGCTTAGAGGAAGGAAGCACATGGTACAGAAGGTGGGGACCTACACACAGAAGCTGGCTGTATCAGAACAAAGTCCCCTATGGGAGGTTGACCATGGGGCATGCTTGTCCTAACAACTGCATATCACAGGCAACGTCACCACATGGTTTGCAATTCTTTCCACCATAGGTTGTCATCCCCCTGAGCTTTCCCTAGTCCTCCAGTAAAATCTGATCCATCTGTACAGTTATCCATGGAAGGCTGTAAAGATAAGCTCCACAGAGCTACCGAGATGGGTGTGAAGCCTGTGAGATAGTTTGAGAAATGAGGTGGCTGCCCAGCTCATGATTCTCATGGCAAAGGCCATGACTTTGCCCTCCTTTCTTCTTTGAGGAAATTGCTTTACTCTTAACACATGGCCCACCCTTTGTGCTTCATGGTGCCCCCGCATGCCACACAAGTCCAGGGGAAGCTCTTGGCCCCAGTTAGGTTCTTCCAGCTGGGCCAGGATCCAAGTCAGGCCCATCAGAACGCTTCTAGTTAGAAGAAGCCCTTTCCTCTCAGAGGGAAAATTTGGGAAGATGTGTCCCCCAGTGCTACCAGTATGGTAGGCCTACTTACTCACAATGAATGTGCACTTTGGATTTCAAATGGCTTCTCAGTGGGTCTGTTAGGGATAATAAAAAGGCACATTACTCAGCCATTTTCAATGGCTGCTTCCCTGGTGACTAAAAAGACCTTGCCAATACACTGAATTTTCTGCTTAGAGAGGCCTTGCTTCTAACCCTAAGGAGAAAAATACTTTAGGAAAATGATGACGTGTAAAAAGAAAGAAGTGAAAAAGAGAACCTCATTCTTTCTACCATTTACTTATCTGAGTCAGTACATTCCCTCTTTCCCTAAGCTGCTTGGTTTTGGGTAATTGTCACTTGAAAATAAAGATCCTGTACAATCAGTGCCCTTTATACCACACGTGTACATGGATCCACACATGCACATATATATGCAACTGCAGTGGAGTCCAAACTGAGGTCAACAGTGAAGAAAGTGGAGTTTACAGTAGAAAAGATGGACCCATAGCTCTGAGAAGTCACAGCAACACCTAGAGAACAGGGGGAAGACATCCATCCCTCTTTCCCAAGTAATATGGACAGAAAGGACTTTTTTAAGGTGGGAGAATTCACAGCTTAAGTTTGTGGGTCCCAGAGCCAGAGGTAGAACCCAATCTTGAAGCCACCTAGACTAGATCTCATGCTACTACAGGAAATGGGCCCCACAAGCAAAAAAGACTGTTGAATGGTGGTAAGAATAGGTATATAGTAATAATTTCTCCCCCCAAATGATAATGATCATTAAAAATATTTGTCAGATTAACTTTTACATCTAATGTATCAGAGTAGATTTGGTGTTCCATAATAGGCAATTGTTACCCTAAATATGCTTTGACATAAAGTTGCTGGTAAGAATCACTTTTCATATATTAAAACCAAGATACTGAGAAGAATCCTGAATATGTCCCAGAAAATCAGAGATGCTACTCTACTCCAGAAGAAAGGTAGTTAAGGCAGGTTGATAGGCACTGAAATGGGTTGCCCCCAAATTTGTATGTTGAAGGGCTAGCCCCCAATGTTAAGTGGAGGGTATTTGGAGATGTGGCCTTGGGAGGTAATTAAGGTTAGATTAGGTTGTGAGATTGGGCCTTCATAGTGGGATTAGTGCACTTGTAAGAAGAATTCTCTCTCTCCTCTCTCTCTCTCTCTCTCTCTTCACTAAGTGAGAACACACCCAGAAAACAGCCTTCTGCAAGCCAGAAAGAGAATTCTCACCAGGAGCCAAATTGAGTGACACTTTGGTCTTGGACTTCCAGCCTCTGGAACTGCAAGAAATAACTTTCTGTTTTTTAAGCCAGCCAGTCTACGGTACTTTGCTACAGCAGCTCCAACAGACTAATACAGAGGTTAAGACCCAGATGTTGACCTGGGTAGGTCTCTCCCAGGTCAACCTCCCAGGTTTCTTGGTTTCAATCAGGTAAGACACCAGACTACTTGCCCCCTTTTCTTTGTTTGAAAAAGAAAAGAGATGGAAATGGATTGTCCCCAAGGGTCTGGATGTGGTAAACTATGAAGACCTTAATAGAACCCTGACACTTATCCTAGCCATCCACAGGGGCTCCTTATTAATAATTCTTTTCTTTTTCTTTTCTTTTCTTTTTTTCTTCTTTTCTTTTGTTCTTTTCTTTCTTTCTTTCTCCATTCCTTTCTTTCTCTCTTTTTCTCTTTCTTTCTTTTTTATAGAAAGAGGCAGAGAGTACAAGCACAGGGGGAGGAGCAGAAGAAGAGGGAGAGAGAGAATCCCAAGCAGGTTTCATGCCCAGTGCAGAGTCTGATGCAGGGCTCGATCCCATGACCCTGAGATCATGACCTGAGCCAACATCAAGAGTCAGATGCTTAATGGACTGAGCCACCCAGGCACCACATTAATAACAATTCATAACCTAAAGAATAACTTGAGCAATTAGATTTTCATAAATCTAATTTTATGGCAATGTTTCATAAAAATATGCAATGTTTTGCATAAAAATATGCAAAATGTTTCATATTTTTATGAAACATTGCTATAGATAAGATTCATTTTCAAGAGAAGGGGAAAAAAACTGTGAAATTGGAGTCACAACCTTAGATTCAGAAAGTTCCTGGTCACTGCCTATTCAAAACCTCCCAAAATACCACCTTATATCCAAAAGTCTGTTTTTATTCTATTGTGGAGAACTAAAAGGTTGATTTTTTTTTTAAAGCCTAAGTTCTAAAAAATGAGTAAGTCATTTTAATCAAAAATCTTTTTGTACAGCCTGAAATAATTAAAGTGATATGAATAGTCTGCTCTTGCAAGCTTATATTTTTGAGTCATTCTCCTGACCTTGTGTGCTCATTTTGGAGTGCAAAAATTACCTCTGAAAATTGGTTGTAAACACAAGCAATGAAGGGGTAACCAACCATGAAAGTAATTAATTAAAAGAGTTCCCACTTAGTTGCACATTTTCTCCAGTAAAAACACTTTCAGAAAATTGCTCACATTATAGACTCAGATGCACTATTAGCCAAATCTTAATTTAAGAAAATTATAACCACATACAGTTACCCTAAGAAGTGATCATCCCTGTGGTGGCCACCCCTAACTGGAGAGCTAGTTTTCTGGAAACCCCAAGGTATGGCTTAATTTGGAGGAACGTTAAGGCAAAAATAAGGTGGGAAGGGAGGAACTTCAAGGAAACATATGAATGCCATTTTAATAATACTTTATATGCACAAAAATCAAGCGTAAAGACAACATAGGGAGTAATTAAATTACCAATGATGTTTTTTATTATGGCAAAAAACACCTAAGATCTCCCCTTCTTAACAATATTTCAGTGTACAGTATAGTATTGCTAACTATGGGCAAAATGATGTATAGTGGTTCTCTGGAACTTTCTCCATCTTTCTGAAAGTCTCTACTTACCGGACAGCAACTCCCCTTTCTCTGTCTCACCCCCCAGCTCCTAGAAACTACCATCCTACTTTCTGTCTCTATGAACTTGACTCCTCTAAGGACCTCATATAGGAGGAATCATACAGCATTTGTCTTTTTATAACTGACTTATTTCACTTAACAATGTCCTCAAGATTCATCCATGTTGCAGCTTGTGTTAAAAGTTCCCTCTTCTTGAAGGCTGAATAATATTCCATTGTATGCGCAGACCACATTTTCGTTATCCATTCATCTGTCAATGGACATTTAGGTTGGTCCCACCTCTTGGCTATTGTGAATAATGCTGCAATGAAACTGGGAATGAAAATATCTCTTCTGGATCGTGACTTAGATTCTTTTGGAGAAATACCCAGAAGGGTAATTACTGGATAATATCGCAGTTCCATTTTCAACCTGCCAATGAGATTTTATGTATATAAATCTTTGGTAACGGTTTTCTAAGATTGAGTTCTATTTATCATGTTCTAATAGCTAAAGCCTTTTTCTTTCTCCTGGTTTTACTGAAAGCCTTGTTTTTCCTTATTACAGATAATGAGCATGTAGATTTTTTGCTTTTTTGTAACTAATATTATGACATGAATTGTTTCGATCTTGCTGTGATTCTAGAGACACAGAGCAGCTTGTGTGTTTGAGAGACTTTGTGTGGCCCTTGTGCACACAGGTATTTCTTCCTCAGCCCCTTCCCACTGCCCAGAGTTACACAGCTTGACTTGCCCAGCATCCCTGCAAGGCCAATCAGGAGCTCTCAGCAGCTTTGATTAATGTCTCAGCTCCCTCTGTCCCACAGACAGCAGAATATTTTTCCAAGTCTCAGATTAGATTTTCCTCATCTTCTTTCCTTTCTCCCAAGTTTTAGTGGAAAAATCTTTCTTCGTGATCTTCCACTCACTTTATATCTCTATTCCCAACCTCCTGATGTTATCCTTTCCCAGCGCACACACGTGAGAAACAAAGTCCTTGCAATCGACACAATGTTATGCAGAAGTCAACCCCTGTATAATGCAGCTGTGGTGGGGAAGAAATTATTTACTAATCCCTTCCAAAACCATGTTTGATTTTTGTTTTTTAGGGAGAGAGAGGAAGCATGTGTTGGGCCTGGAGGGCAGAAGGAGAGGGAGAGAAAATCTTAAGCAGACTCCACGCTCAGCATGGAGGCCAGTGTGGGGCTTGATCTCATGACCATAAGATCATGACCTGAGCCAAAATCAAGTCAGATGCTTAGCCTGTTATGGAACCTGGACTGGATCCTGATGGAAGAACCAAGCAGCACCCAGAGGCCTTGGAGGATAGGAGATTTATTTAACGCAGCAGGCTAGGAGGAGAGTAATCTCCCAAGGTCTGAGCCCTGAGAACAACAAAGGGGATCATTTATACACTTTTACTTCCATATCTGTGGCTCTCTGTGGCAGACGGGGCAGGAGGGAAAACCCAGAATGGCCCTGGGGACAGGACTGGGATTCCACCTTACAACACTGATTTCCCCTATCATTCCCCTCTTTGATGCCCCTTTAAACACCTATGTTAGAGAGCATCATCTTTATTTTTAAGGGGCAGTAGTGAGTAAGGAGCAACTGGAGACTGATCTTGGCAATTTGAGCAGTGATAAACCTAGTAAGAGCATTAAGAGTACAAGGACCAAGTCACACTGTGAGGAGGAGGGTACGGTGGGGGCCGATGAGGGGGACGAACCAAGGGAACAACCGTGAGAGGGAACCCCACCAAGTTGCCTGCTGGAGTGCTTTCCACTGGTGATTTACTTGTTCCTATAATTAATTGGGTTAGAGTTTTTGGGGGTCACCCTGACTCATTAACATAGAAACAACATTTCTGGGATGCTGGGTGGCTCAATTGGTTAAGCAGCTGCCTTCAGCTCAGGTCATGATCCCAGCGTCCTGGGATCGAGTCCCGCATTGGGCTCCTTGCTCGGCAGGGAGCCTGCTTCTCCCTCTGCCTCTGTCTGCCTGTGCTGGCTCTCTCTGACAAATAAATAAATAAAATCTTTAAAAAAAAAAAAAAGAAAGAAACAACATTTCTCCTGTAAGCAGAGGCCGAGTCCCCCTTGTGCAGCCGTGAGCAGGTCAAGCCCGGGCCTGCTCTGGGGGACCACGGAGGCCAGCGAATTGTGCCGGCTCTGCCGAGCTAGGGCTGAGTGAGGGCAGAAAAATCTGCCGTGACTTGTTGAGTTAGCCCCTGGTACTGAACCTGTGACATCCTGGGGCCGGTGGCGCTGAGGGTGACTCCCGACACAACCAGCAGGCTCACGAGAAGGGCAGCTGGGGCGTCTCCATGTAAGTGCGGCGTCGCGCCCAGGGAGGACTGCAACATCGTGAGCGACGCACGAGCGTGCGAGACTGACTGCGCGGGGTCTGCCCCTCGGGTTAGGCAAGCTCAAGGTAGTGAGGAGGAGCCGCACCCCAGGTAGCAGAAGACCAGGACTGAGTGGGGTCAGGAAAACCAGAGTGAAATGCGCTCAGGGGTAGACAGCAGAGGGCCAGTCAAAGTTGGGTCCACACCCTTAGTTCGAGGGAGCCATTGTGGCTAGCCTGACAGGAGATAAAACCTGTGGACAATGGTGTGGTGATACACCTCAGGGTCACTTAGTAAACAACAGTGGCAAGTCTCCGGGGGGAAATCCAGTCAGGAGGGGCGACAGGGTAGGGTCCGACCCCTAGGATGAGGGATGTTACACCGACGAGAACTATGGACCACGGCAAGCAGGTGTCCATTAGTCAGCAAGTCTACAAGGTTTCTCTGGACTTTCCACTGGTGCGGCTTCTCATCCGGGTGATGGACTGTGTTCACTCTGGAGTGGCGGACCCATGGGGTGACACCAGAGACCTAAGGGCAGTAGGAGTGGTTAGAACAACAGTGTGAGGCCCTGTCCACCGTGGCTTGAGGGGGTCCCTTTTTTAAAAATGTTCAACCCAGACTGAGTCCCCTGCCTAGAAGGAGTGTACCTGGGACGCTAAGGAGATCAGGGCCCTCTCAGCGGTGTACCTTTGTCATTATTTAGGGTGGTCCCCAGGGCCTGAAGTTATTTTCCTCTTTTTTTTTTTAAGATTTTATTTATTTATTCGACAGGCAGAGAGGCAGGCAGAGAGAGGAGGAAGCAGGCTCCCTCTGAGCAGAGAGCCCAACGTGGGGCTCGATCCCAGGACCCTGGGATCATGACCTGAGCAGAAGGCAGAGGCTTTAACCCACTGAGCCACCCAGGTGCCACGTTTTTCTGTCTCTTTACCCCCAATCTGATATAAGCTTCTTGGAAAGCTCCCCAGGCACGGGGGAGGCCGTCCATACACGGAATTTGGAAGAGGAGTAACCTAGCATCTGGGGTGTGCAGCGGGAACCCAGGAGGGCCAGGGATAGCAGATCTGGCCGTGGGAGGTTAGTCTCCTCACAAAACTTTACTAAGGTTCCCTCCAGGGTACGATTCAACTGCTCTACTTTCCCTGAGCTTTGGGGCCAGTAGGCAGTGTGGAGCCTCCAGGTGATGCTGAGAGGCTTGGTCAAGACCTGTACAATGTCTGCTACAAATGCAGGCCCATCGTTACTATGGATTGCTAATGGCAGGCAGGATCACAGCATGAACTCCGGCAAGTGGACTTTGGCTACCTCCTGGCTTTGTTCAGTCCTGGCTGGGAAGGCCTTGACCCACCCAGAGTATATGCGCGTTATTGCTAGGAGATATCTGAACCCCTTGCTTAATGTCTGCAAAGTTTATCTCTAGATCTTCGAAAGAGGTTACCCCCCTCCTCTGGACACCTGGCGGGGTGGTGGTGCAGGCCGAGCGTTATTTTTAGCACGGGGCAGTGTATTGTTCAGTGGTTGCTGGGCACAGTGCTGGCGCTTCTGCAGGAGGGCCTCTAATGCGGTTTTTCCCCGGTGGGTGAGTTGGTGGCATTTTTTTACTAGATGCCCTCCTGTTACTGTTGAAATGAAGACATGCCCATGTGGCATCACCCACCATTTCTTTTTACTCAGGGTGGCCCCTTCAGCCGTGGCTCATTCTCTTTCCTTCTTAGTGTAACTAGGCGGAGGGAATTTTTCCAGGGGTGTCAGGGCCATGGTGAGGGAAGGGGCTCTGTCCATGTCCTTACCGGCTGCGGTCTTGGCAGCCCCATCTGCCAGATGCCAGATGGATCTGCCATAGGAGACTATGGGGTCGTCTCCTTTCTGGGGTCCCTTACTGTGCAGAATTGCTACTTCTCTTGGAAGCCGGATGGCTTTGAGGAATTTCAGTATCTCTTCCTTGTTTTTGATAGCTTTTCCTGCAGCGGTAAGGAGGCCCCTTTCCTTGTAGATGGCCCCGGTACATGCACAGTAGCAAAGGTGTACGGAGCGTCAGTGTGGATGTTGACCCGCTTGCCTTCACTGAGGGCGAGGGCTTGGATTCAGGCATACAGGTCAGCCCGTGGTGCTGATCACCCAGCTGGTAATGCCTCAGCCTCTAGGACTTCAGTGGTTCTGGTCATTGCATAACTCGCTTTCCGGGCACCCTCTTGCTGCTGTCGCTGAATATGGATTCTTTACGGCTTGATCCCATAAGCCTGGACGCCTCGTGTAGATTTCATCAGCTACCTCAGAGCAGTCATGGTCTAGTTCTCCCTCTTCCGTAGGGAGAAAGGTTGCTGGATTTAATGTCTTCACTGTTTCAAGGGCGACCTACAGATTTTCACAGAGGAACCCTTGGTATTGTGCTAGCCGAGAGCTGAAAAGGAAGTGGTGCCCCTGTGTGTTCATGAGGAACGCAGCTGCATGAGGGTCCATGACGTTAAGTTCTTGCTCCCAGGGTGAGCTTGTATGCCTCCTTAATGAGTAGGACAGTGTCTCCTAGCCTGAGGCACAGTGGCCATCCTGCTGCCACGGGGTCCTGTTTCTTTGATAGATATGCAACTGACCGTTGCCAGGGCCCAACAGTCTGGGTGAGTACTCCCTGCACTACCTTTTCTTCTGTAGGTCCTGATTTTGGCCTAGTCCAGGTGGGAGGCCCTGACCTGTGAGACCTCTAAGAGGTCTCCCGGAGGGGATCAGTCTCCCCTTCCACCCTGATGGGTGGGCCTGACTGGGTCCTGGGTCCCCAGGCCTTACCGGAATCCAACATTGGGACCAGGTGCTCACCTGCCAAGTATCCTTTGAGGCGGGCGGGAACAGCGGAGCAGGAGCGAGGGGAGGAGGGGAGACTGCCGAAGATTAGGCCGGGTGCACCTTCTGGGTTACTACGGCCCCGCGTTCCGCCGCGGTTGCCCCGAAACCCGTGGCAACAATGGGCCAGCGCGGTTGGTTTTCCCGGTCAGGGAAACAAATGTTACAATGTTACGGAACCTGGACTGGATCCTGGCAGAAGAACCAAACGGCCCTCGGAGAAGTTGGAGGATCAGAGGTTTACTTAACGGCAGCAAGCTCCGAGGAGAGCCATCTCTCAGGTCCGAGGCCAGAGCCCCAAGCACAAACAAAGGGGGTAGTTTCTACACTTTTACTGGCCCATCTGTGGCGCCCTAGCGCCCCGCAGCCGGCAGGGCAGGAGGGAAAACCCGGAACGGCTCTAGGGTGGGACTGGGACTCCCCTGCTGGACTGGTCGGCCCCCTACACACAGATTTCCCACATCAAACCGGCTGAGCCAAACAGGTGCCCCTCTTCTGAAACCATGTTGTAAAGAGGTTGGTTGAAATTTGGAAGCAAGCAAGAGCCGTGCGTGCCCACAAGCCACTGCTACTTAATTAGGTATTAATTCTGTTTTGAAGATCTCAAGAACCCATCAACAACAGAAGTATAGAAATTGTGGCAGACTGTATTTTCCAAAGATGGCCACAATGGTGTCTCCCATCCCACACCATTTACTTGCAATTGACTTTGATAATCCTCCCACGGAGACGTGGAGTCTATGTTCCCAGCCCATAAATTTGGATAGGTTCATGACTCTGGTGAAAAGGATGTGACTTTAGAGGCTAGGTTCTAAAAGATGACAAAGCTCTCCCTGATTCTCTTGGGACACTTGTTTCTGGAAGCCCGAGTTACCACATCAGTCATCTATCTGCTCTGAAGCCACCACGCTCAGAGGAAGCCCAAACTAGCCCATGCAGAGAGACCACACAGAGAGTCTCTGAGACGAATTGAAGAGAGCTGTCCAACTAACCCCCAACCGTCCCAGCTCCAGCCACTGTCTGACTAAAACCACATGAGAGACTTGACCCAGAACCATCCCGCCAAAACTTCCTGAGTTCCTGACCCACAGAAATCACAAAAGATGAGCCATGAAGTTTTGGACTGATTTGTTACACAGCAATAAATAACTGATACAGAATCACACCTTTTCTCTTTCCTCTTTAATAATATTGTCTCACATAATCTTTCTTAAAATTGAGTAAGGAATGAACAGGATGCTTATTTAAATAATTTTTATTACAAAGATAATTAGATATGTATTTAGGGGTTAAAAGGGCCAACTCTGGAGTCAGTCTGCTGGGCTGGGTTGTGCTTACCATTTATTTCTCACATAACCTTGGGCAACTGAGTGGGGTGGATACTGTGATTTTGTGGAACTCAGTCTCCTTCAACTCCATGCGTAGACTTCCATGGGCCAATGGAGCCCATCATGATCCAATGATCCCCACTGGACAGTGATCATTTCAAGCCTAAACCTATTAGTGCCAGAACTTGGGTTGAAGCAAAGCAAAACAAGCGTAGCAAAGCCAGGAGGTGTGGTAGTGACTCTTACCCCCAAGGTGTGAGTGAAGAAACATGTAGTCTTGGTGGATGAAGCAGCCATCTTGAGATCCTGATGGAAGCCAACCAGAAAATGAAGCTGACCCATTATAGGGGTTGAGCCAAAGCAATTACAGAGAAGCTGAGCCAGATCCCTAGCCAAACTGTATCTGAGGCTCACTCTACCTCCGGACTTTTCTATGATGTGATTTGACAAATCTCTATTACTATTCTAAAAACGTTGAGTTGAGTCTTCTGTTACTTCAGCTTTACCTCGCTATGCCTCAATAACCTCATATATAAGATGGGGATAAGACTACTACCTTCTTCACTGAGTTGTTGTAGGAAACAAAGGCAATAAGACATGTCGAGTTTTTAGATCAGTGCCTGGCACAGAGAAATGAGCTTAATAAAATGTGTGCACATAAAGCACTAAAGTGATAATTATAGTTCTCATGCAACTATAAATTAAAAACAAATTATAAATTAAACTCAAGCCCAGAGAGGCCCTGAAGGTATGTGAAAGTACTTGGTTATAATATAGCCATCCTGATGATTCAGAATATGCTAATATTCATTTTCTTATAATGCCTTAGAAATTAAAACAAAATAATCCTCACCGAGAACTCAGGCGTCTCCTAGAACACACACATAATCCTCGCAGAAACCAAAATGTCATCTCATTACACATTCAGGACATTCCTACCGAGTGAAGGAGCATAACAAATGTGATTTGAGATCTTTTCTAGGGAAATAAAGCCAGTTGAGTTTTTTGTTTTGTATCCAGAAATCCTTGAAATCAAAATGTCATCATTCCATACAGAAAAAGTCTCCAAAAAGGAACTTCAAAAAATTGCTTGGGGGAAAATTTAGTTTCACACTACATTTCCTAACAATAGAAAAGGTGTTATTAAAATCCTAAAATACAGTTCATTACACTGATCCATTTAACACCACCTTCCTTATTGAGAGATATTGTCTCAGAAGGAACGCCAGCCCTTTGGATTTTTTCACAGTTTCATGATTAGCCATTAGATTCAGAGGACCACCTGAGAAGCTCAACACAGCTAAAGGCAGCTTAAGTTCAATTACATGTCTATGGTTCTAGAGCCAGGAGTTATTCACACTGAGTAAATAACACTGATTTTGTTTATTTCATTGTCTCTGTGATATATACTGAGGCTTGTGCAGCTGGTAAATTTTGTAACTTGTTGAGCTATTTTTCACTCTTATCTACAAAGCTTCATTCCACTGAGATCTTTTCTCTCCCCCAACTGTAGCTGTACTTGCTTTGAGAATTCTCACGATGAAAATTTCCAGTTAAAGACAATGGCAATACAGACAAGGTTTGGTGGAAGACCAACCTCAACCATCTCTCTTTTGTCAACATCGTCAAGGGGAGGGAGTCATTTGATCCAGGGACATTCTTGGCAGATTGGAAAATGCTGACCTGGGGTACAAGTAAGATACTGTTTTGATAGCAGACTCTGGCTTGAGTCCAAGCTACGTGGCCAGGAAGATTCAGACTTGTACCATGTGCTGGATGGTAGAGGCTGTCCACTGGAAGTCTATTTGCAGGAGGGCTGAGATGGAGCAAAGAGCACAGTCTTGGGCACCATGTAACTTGGGGTCTCTGAGATGTATCTGATAACTCTCTTCTGGAGAGAGGGGAAATGTTTAAAAGAATCTCTCTTTCTGGGGGATTTGTTTTCCTAAGAGTGCAACACCCAGGAACGGGCTCTATCAAGGCACGCCAGGATGATGGCTGCAGAACTTCATTTCCTGGGTGGCCACTATGCTTGCCCCAGCTATTTGTTACCATGTAAACAAACTATCCATAATGTAATGACTTAAAAACCACAATTAGCACTCACAACTTTGCGTTAGAAATCTGGGCAGGATTCAGTTGGGGAACTCTTCTTCTCCTTGTGCTTTTGCCTGGAGTCACTGGATGCCGTTCAGGCTGGGTGTGGAGGGTCTCTAAGGTTTCGCTCACGTGTTTGGTATCTTCATAGAAAGGTCTGTACTACCAGGTTCAGTGGGATCTCTCCCCCTCTCTGTGGAGTCCCAGGGCCTTTCCATGTGGTCTTTTCCAACAGAGGAGCTGGACTTGTTCTTTGGCAGCTCAGAACACCCACAGACCAGAGTGCAAGCTGCAAGCCCCCTTAGCCCTAGGTCTGGATCTGCCATAACATTGCTCCTAACATACTCAGATGTTGGAGCAGACACAGGGCAGCCCCGAATCAAAAGGAAGGGGAGACTCTAACTCTCAATAGGAGAAATCCCAAGGGAATGACAGCCACACTATCCTCCCTTTGCCCCAAAAGCACAGACCTGGAACCTGAATGAGGATTGAGGTACCAGAGACTCCTAGCTCAAGGGCACCACTAATGGAATGAAAACTGAACTGCGGTTTTCTTCCTTAGGAGCTGGGGTGGTTGGCCTCGGCCAGAGCACATAATATTCTCGAAGTCATGTTCTTCCTTGTACCTCACTGGGATACTCTACATGATGAACCATGTTCTTTTCCTTGTGCTGCTTCCATCACTCTCCATGGCTCATTTGAATTTTCTCCGAGTTAAACAGATCATGGGGCTCTCCTGGAATCTCTCAGCGCCACAGAGGTCTAACCAGTAGGACAGGTCTCTAGTGTCTTCTAAAAAGCCTCACAAATATTCAAACAAGGTCTAAGGAGGTGCCATCAGAAAAGCAGATGTTTTTGCCACACCAAGAAGGCAGAGGAGGAGAGGGAGGAGGAGGTGGGGGGAGGGAGTGGGGAAGAGGAGGGGAGGGGGAGAGGGAGGAGGAGGAGAGAGGGAGGGAGAAGGAGAAGAAGGAGGAGGAGGAACTTCATGTTTGAAAAAATATATAAATATTTAGTCAGCTTCTGCAGAGCATTTCAAAGAATGTTATGTCTAAGAATCTGAACATAAAAGTTCAGAAGATAACATGATAATGCCTGCTTGGCAACCCCATCTTCCTGACGGAAATGCAAACAGGCAAAGGCAAACCTTCTTATTCAGAATGGATTGTAAACACTAGGCCCTACCAACATGCTAATGTGAACATTATTTTATTACTGTGTGCGCTTCAGGGCTAAATTGGAAACATCTGTCTTCCTGAGAATTAACTGGAAAAAGATTACAGCTGAGCATGAGATGGCAAAGACTATTTCAACTGCCTCCTCCTGAAGACAGGCGTCCCTATCTCCTAGATGGTGGAAGTGTGTTTTGTGTGTGTGCACCCCATTACTTCTTAAACTATAATTAAATACGTACTACAAGTGTATAATGCACCCAGACTCCTCTATATGAAACATAAGTTGATTTTCTTAAATTCCCACTTTTCAAAAAAAAGCTTCTGGAACCAGGTAACCCCAGGCCTTACTGATCTGTGCATTCCAATTAATCATGTTCTATCGGCTCCATATCTAGACACTCTGACTCTTCATCTACTTGATTCTCAGTGCCTTGAACCACAGAAAAGCCTGTCTTTTCCCAGAATCCCCTTTTCCAATAGTCTCTAAAGTCCTCATGGAAATTATGTCAGATTGTTCCCTAGGCTTTCTTTCTACCTGTCCCAAGAGAGCTTATTTATAGTGAGACTGTCACCTGCAGCTCTCTAGACCCTCTATTTCTGGGTCCACAACCCTCTTCATCCTTCTGCCCCATGGACCCTTCTCTGCCTCCCCTGTGTTGCCTCTCTCACCCCAACTACCACTAATCTTGAGCCCCCTCACCTCCCACTGCCCACAAGTCTTCCACATCTGTCCTCTGTCCATGTCTTCCACTTAGGCCCTCTGACCTATGGGAAATATGCTTCTTGATCCTCATGACCAACTCTCACAGAGGGACTTCCCACACCAGAGTTGTTGAATTCCTTTTTTTTTTTAATATTTTATTTAAGTTGTTGAATTCCTAAGCTGGATTTGGTTGTTTTCTTTATATGGAAGCCCTCCCCTTCCTAGCATGTACGGGTAATAGAACTTGGTGTGAGGGTTGCTGAAAGGGGAGCCACTGGGCTGAGAATGGGTTGAGAACAGCCTCCCCCTATACCTGGAACCATTTGTGCCTTGATCAGCCAAACTGTGCTACTCATCCTGTCAAATCTTCCAGCCTTCTTTCTCAGCCACTGTTGGTTATGTTTTTCTCAGCAGCCAAGATGGCTTCCTTTAGAGATTCCCCAGTCAATAATGGCCATTAGATTCAAGTAAAAAGGCCCTCATCCTGAGCCCCATGGTTTAAAGGGCTCAGCTTCAGCTTTCTAGACATGTTCCACCTCAGACAGTGAGGATTCAATAGGACCAAGGGATCATGCTCACTTAGAGACCATGGTCTTCCATGCTCTGAGTGCCCGGATTCCCTGCCCAAGTGGGCCCATGATATTGAGAGTTTGCATACCCTCTTATCTGGCTGTGCTTCTAGTACGTGCAGCCTAGACCTGGGAGGTGGACCAGGGACAACTGTTTGAGGGATACTGCAGACAGAGCTCGGAAATGGGGTCTAGGTTGTCCACATATGTGCACTCGAACCTTCTTGCAGTGACAGGTGGAGCTGCATGTGCAAGCAGAAACTGGGCAGTACGGAGGCCACACTGGCTCTCCCACACTCTGATGTTTAGAAGGACAAGTCCAAAGAGTCTAAGAATTCTGAATCTGATCTTAACTGTCCATGTCATTATGAAAGTACATTTGTCAAAGTTGGAGGATATATTGTATTTGATAATTTATTAGGTTAATTTATAACTTTGAAATATTTGAACTTACAGTTGTGGGCCTTCATTAACTCTCTTGCCCTGGTCCTGGCCCATGTCCCTTGAACAGGTCTGTATATACATGAAGTTCATCTGTGGATAGGCTCAACTTAGTTCCTTTGAACTCTGCAATCACCACAAATCAAGGGATGTAGTCGAGTGTCTACCTGGAATGGAATACATTATGATATCTAAGATGATACCCCAAGATCCTGTGGTTGAAGGAACATGACCAAGAGCACCAGGGGACCTCTAGGGGACAGTGTTGCCTACGTCTCAACTCTGGCCCAGTTAAGGAACCCTGGCATATCCAGAAACCTTAAAAATGGAGGCTGTGTGATTCACCAGCTCCTCCTAGACATCATGCCACAGCCAGGTGAAATCTTGGCTGTTTCTGAGACCCAGTTTTACAAGATGAAGTTCAGTGGAAGAGGTAGGGCCGGTTTCTCAGCCTTCCTGAATATCATTTTTCCTTTTCAGGAAACAATACCCCCCTCCACTTTCCCCCTAGCCCACTAGGGAAGTCAGTGTAGGGACATAATGGGCCCCAGAAGGGGAAAATCTGTTGAGCAATTACCTTCATTCATCCTTTGGTCAGACAAACTCCATGGTCCTGAGGCTTTGAGTTCCTCCAGAGACTGCCCTAGGTATCATCAACTCTAGTTGATCTGGGTGAAGGGCCAGGAGGTCCATATTTAAAGGAATCACCCTTCACCTCCTGTGTAGGCTGAGCTAGGGGCCAGCCACGGGGATGAAGCACAGAAATTGGCTTCAGGTACCATATCAGGGCTTCAGAATCAGAGGATCTTATGGTTTCTCCAAAAGCTGACATGAGAAATAACTTTTCCAGGCAAGTTATTCCCACCAGTTTCAATTAACACCTTCAAGAGCTTGGGGTCAAGCGGGAGGGAAGAACCACTGGCTGAGGGTCTACTCCATGCCAGACACAATTAGGAATTGATTTAGATGCCTTCGTGAGTCCTCACAGCAACCAAATGGCTGATATCTACAAATCCGTGATTCCCACTTTACAGGGAGGGGCCCAAGGTTCAGAAACATTGTAACAGGATGTTAAGACACAAGTTTTACCTGAAGCATGAAGATAACACATACTCCTTTCCAAAGAAAGGTGAGGGACAGCAATACAAACTTTTCAAGATTGGTCATGACTCTTGGATCCCTAAACCCCATGAAGAGGGTGCAGGAAGGGGCATTGATGAAGAGGGGCAGGAGGGGCACTGATGAAGAGAGTTGTGTTGAGAGAGTTCTCGGTGTGCTTTGTGTCCTCCCCTCTCCCATTGGGTGGGGGGGACGAGGGGACGTAGGGATGTCTTTCCCTCACCTCAAGCCTATGGAAAAGGACTTTAGTGCTTCTAGTTAGAAAGCAAAATGTGTGTCCCCTGTAGTTTGGGGGTACTCAGAGGACTGGTGTCTAACTCCTGCCTGATGAGTCTGAAGGGGGCGGGACTGCTAGGTTCCTGAATTGTGGGGAGAGGCTGCTACTGCACTGGGTTGGCCTAACTAACCCAAATATGTCATGGTAAAGGACGTGTGATGGGCAAAGGATGGGTAATGAGAGAAAGCTAGGAAGGGGATGTCTTAATCCTGTCCTAAAAGGGCTTCCCTGGAGGGGCAAAGGGATCCCCAATACAGAGAGTCTAGGGAGGTACATCCCGATGCCCAAGGACTTGTGAAGGGGTCACAGAAAACCAGAAACGACGGAGATGTATTCACTCAGGTCAAGAGAAAGATGAGAGATCCTGGTGGATGAAGGGTTTCCCAAGAACCCGCAAGGGAAATTTCCAGAGAAATTATCAGCTTTAAATATTTGCCAAGTCTAGAACACGCCAGTGCTAGATCTCTAGGTCAGTACCAGTCCAGATGGCCAGAAGAAACATGAATCCTGCCGGAATGCTCATCCAAGGGCAGGGCCAGAACCAGCCTACCAAAGGGGCCAAGGGACACAAAATTCAACCTACTTCTGGGCACCTGGCTGGCTCTGTCTGTGGGGCCTGTGACTCACAAACTCAGGGTTGTGAGTTTGAACCCCACATTGGGTGTAGAGATTACTTAAAAATAAAATCCTAAAAAACAATCAGCTTGCTTCTGATTATCTCTCAAAATGATAACAGGATTTTTCCCAAAATAGATTATTGTGACTTGTATACATTTATTCGATCAGTTGTTAGCACTTTCTGTGTGCAAGGCATCATTTATCTCATTTTGTTTTTTCACGAATTTTTTTTAGAAGGCTCATTTTAGTGATGCAGGAAAAGAAGTCCATGCAACTGAAAGCTGTCCATGCCTGTTCCCTTGGCAAGCAACATGGGAGGCAAGAATGTGAGTGTCAGGAGTGAGCACTTGGCATAAACCAGCTCTCCCCGGGTCTCTTCCAGAAAACACAGCTGCATGAGGATGATGTGCGAAAGCAAGGCCTACTGGAAACATCCCTAAGTGTTAACACATGTGACATAAAATGCAAAACTTGAGCTTCAGACTCTTGACCCAAGAGTGGAGAGTTCATGAGAGCAGGCTCGAGCAATGCAAAAGAGGCATGTTTGCATCTTAAAGTCTTTTTCCTCTGTGGTGCGTTGTACCTATTGGTATGTCAGCCAGGCAACTTACAGAGGGAAAGCAGCCCACGACAGACCCTGTCCTCCCCAAATATAAAAGTATACACAGTAGTCCCCCCACGGTCCCCCTGTGAGCAGACACAGGTTCAAATATTAAAAAATGATCTCGAGTATTCATGCTTGTGTCTCTAGCATCCCTCTCTCCAGATAGCTCTTCACACACACACACAATCTCTCTCTCTTCCTCTTCCCATTCCTCATCCCCCTCCCCTTTCCCTACCCTCCATGGGTCAGTATAGTAAATGTTTTCTCTGTTTCTTAGATGCCTCACACTCTCTTCAGCTTCTGTATGGACTCCCAGCAACCCTTTATCACCGCAGAACCCCCTACTTAAGCCCCAAGTCAGAGTTAGGTACCAGCCCCACACATCGTCTCTTTCTACATTTGAACTATCTTTTTGCTTATCCTCTAAACTCTAAGTTCCATGAAAGCAAGGAATGTGTCTTCCAGGCATGGGCTTAACAAATTGTGAGTACTCTCTGTGCCAGGCTCAACTCTGAGGGAGACAACCCCTTCCTCCCTGTCTGGAATAGTGTCTCCCAACTTGGCCGGCCTGCTGAATAGAGAGGTGAATGCTATGACAATTAGGAACATGTCAGTTAGGAATGTGTCCAACTACAGCAAAAATAAAACCTACACCGTGGCTTAAATAAATAAGGAACTTATTTGACTCTCACGAGAAGGCGGAGGTAGCCTGTCCAATGGTGGTAATCCCACAAGGCTGTCCGGGGCTTCCATCTTCCTTCTGTCTATTTTTAGTGTGTTTTATGACCCCACCCCCCAAAAATGTGTCCATGCCTTGACCCCCTGGTACTTGAGAATGTGATCTTATTTGGAAAAGGGTCTTTGTGGATGTCCTCATGTTCAGATGAGGTCATGCTGGAGTAGGGTAGGCCCTAAATCCAATATGACTGGTTCCCTTATAAGAAGAGAAGAGACACAGACACAGAGAGAAGGACATGTGACAACACAGGCAGAGATTGGTGTGATGCTCCTATGAGCCAAGGAGTGTCAAGGAGTGCCAGCAACACCAGAAGACAAAGAGGCAAGGAAGGATCCTCCCCTAGAGACGTCAGAGGGAGCACAACCCTGCTGACACCTCAATTTTGAACTTCTAGCCCCCAGAACGGTGAGGGGATACTATAAACAGGGCCACCCTGTTTATAGTACTTTATTATGGTGGCCCTGGGAAATTAACAGCATGTGACCTTCATCTTCATAGTTCTAGGACGGCAGCTATATTTCTAGACATCTGTAGTCTGCCCGGGAAAAAAGGGGGTTAGAGCAAAAGTCTGATGGGTCCTTCTAGTCTAGACTGCCCCTACAGGAAGCTTTCCCAGAAGTTTGGTCAATGATACGGATGAACATCTCAGGGAACAGGACCAGGTCACATGGTCATCCTCCAGCTGCATGGAAGTCTGGGAAAGTGAGTATTTTTAGTTTTCAAATTCTACAGTTGAAGAGGGCAAGTGGGACGTAAATGACTGTGGGCTTGCTAATTGAAAGTCACATAATTCATATAATAAGGCCTGGCATTGTCCTGTTCAGGGCACGAGTGTCAATACACCTCCCATGTCTCTCCCATCCCCAGTAGATCCTTATTTAGCAAATAAACACTGCATTCATGAGAACCAGAGCCACGGCACCGGCACCGCTGACGGCTGGACGACTGCAATTAGGAATCAGCCTCTCATAAGCGGTAACAGGTGAGAAATACTGCTCTTTTCTGGCTCAGCCCCATGACCAGGGCTGGGATGAGTCCAGTGAAGGCACGCTGCCTGAGAGAGAGAGCTGCCCGCCCACGGCTCCTGCTCCCTCACCCACCCACCCCTCTCTGCCCGCCAGCTGCTCTTCAGCCCCTGGTAAAAGCGGGAAACAGTCACTGAGCCGCAAACTCAGCTCTTCAGAGACCGGGTCACAAGGACTTGCCACCCCTTAGCGCTTGGCTTTGACCTTTGAAAATGATGCATGTCATAAATATAAATATCCTAAAAAATCAACTATTTGAATATAGACTAGAACAGATAGAATATAGATTAGAAATGAAAAGCCTTCCTCTACCAACAACCCCCATCACTTGCCCCCAATCCCATGTCCCTCAGCAGATGCGATCGTTAAGAACAGTCTGGCGTGGGGGGAGGGGGTGCCTGGGTGGCTCAGTCGGTTAAGCTCCCACCTTTGGCTCAGGGCCTGATCCCAGGGTCCTGGGATTGGGTCCTGCATCAGGCTTCCTGCTCAGTGGGGAGCCTGCTTCTCCCTTTGCCTGCTGCTGCTCATGCTTGCTCTCTCTCTCTAGTAAATAAAATCTTAAAAAAAAAAAAAATGGTCGGAGTGTTTCTTCCAATTTGTCCTCATCTGTGCATTTACATACACACACGCCACACACACCGTGGACGGCTTGCATATTTCATAAATGCGATTACACGGCTACCTACCCATTTGTTTCATTTTACAATAGTTCTCAGTATTGCTTGCAAGGATCTTCCCTGATTTATTGAACATTCCTGTACTGGATGTCGGTGGCGTGGCAAGTGATGTAGCGCCCAGACTCGTGCCAGACTGCCTGGGTCCCATCACAATTCTGCCTGTTGCTACCTCGAGGCCATTCCCTATTTTGCGTCCTTCCTCTGGACAGTGAAGCTCCTGAAATCACTTCCAGCATTGCCACAGGGGATTAAGTGAGTGCATTTATGTAAAGTGCTTCGTCTAGTGCTGACCCAGGGGAGGTTTTCTTTAAGTGTCAGCTGTTATTCACAGTAAGGGCAATATTTGCCACTTTCCTACAATAATATTTTAGCAGTCACCTTGTAGGCAGTCCTATGCGAGCATTTCTATGGGGCAGGTTTCTACTCCTAGAAATGGAACTGCTGTATTCGGAGACGCATTTAACTTTGCTAGACGGTACTGAGCTGCATCTCCACGAGAGAGAATATGTGCGAGTGTCTATTTATTTGCACCTGAGCTAGTACCCATGTTACCTCCAGTCCTGGGCAATCTGTGGGTTGGAATGGTGCGTTGATGTTTTATTTTGTACTCCCCAGACTACCATGAAAAGTGTTAATACAGGGGCGCCTGGGTGGCTCAGTGGGTTAAGCCTCTGCCTTTGGCTCAGGTCATGATCTCAGGGTCCTGGGATCGAGCCCCACATCGGGCTCTCTGCTCAGCGGGGAGCCTGCTTCTCCCTCTCTCTCTGCCTGCCTCCCTGCCTACTTGTGATCTCTGTCTGTCGAATAAATAAATAAAATCTTAAAAAAAAAAAGTGTTAATACCTTTTCACGGGTTTGTGAACCACTCTCCTCCCTCAGTCCCCTTTTTCTTCCGTGAATCCACCAGCCACAAATTTTACTGATTTTGACGCTGAGTTACATTTCTTTTTCTTAAGGATTTGAATTTGCTTGCCATATGTCACGGCTAGTAACCTTTAGCAATTATGCAGGCTGCCCAGATTTTCACCCAGTGAGCAGTGTGCCTTTTGTCAGTCTGCCATGCAAAATTATCAGTAGTGGTCAGTTACGACAGTCTTTTCCTTTGGCATTTTGGGTCTTGCTCAGGGAGGCTTTTCCCACCCCAGCATAAGGAAAACACTCCTCATTATCCAAGGATAATGGTTACCAAGGAAACAATGAAAAAAAAAAGTCGGGGTTGAAATTTTATGTGGAATGGTAAAATTAAATAAGTGTTTCTTATACCTAACAGCATTTCCATTATAATTTGAACCACAAACTACTTTTCAAAATGCACAAGAAATAAATCGGGCTTTTACAGAGGAGGATCATTTTTCCGACTGAAATCTGTGATTGCATAATAGAGCAATCAGAAAAAATAAAAGTTTACAAAAATATGTGCAGACAGCGTGAATTCTCCCAAGGGATTCTCTCAATCCTTTGATGTTTAAATCATCCCCTTTTGACGAATGGGTCCTGATTTGCTTATAAACTTTCTCTTCTTTGTTCCTTAACGGGTCTCCTGCTGCCAGGGTCTCCTCTGCCCATGGCTCTGCATGCCATCTGAGCTGGGGTCCACCATCATTTTCATCAGCTGCATGAAGAGCCCTACCCCTTGCCAGGTCTGCACTGTTATTGTGCCGTCTGTCAGCCTTGGCACAATGTCGCTGAGTGTTTACAACACCAGACTCCAATCAGAGATATTCGAGATCAGGACAGATGTTTGAGCAGAGGAAGACTTTTAAATGTGGCCAATCCATTGCTTAATATTTTCACGATGTGTCTATTTTTGCCTTTTTTGTGTAACTCTATAACTTCAGAAACTCTGATAATGGAGACGGGAATGATGAAGACTCCTGGAGCCTGTCACTCTATTTAAGTGACCCAATACGAAGGGTATCGACTGAGCACTATTCTAAGCACAAGAAATAAGGCACTGTCACAGTCAGGGTTGTCTGGAGAAATAAATATAGATATTTAGAGGATAAATAGATAGATGCATACATGGATAGATACACAGAAAGATACACACATACATACATACATGGAGAGATACATAATACATACATCGATACACACACACATAGACACATGGATACATGCATGCAAATATACATACGTATTTACTCTGAGGAATCAGCTCATGTGATTCTGGAGGCTGGGAAGTCCCATGATCTACCGGCTGCAAGCTGGAGAAGAAGGGGAGCCAGGGGGTAAGCCCCAGTCCGAGGGAAGAAGATGGCTGTCCCCACTCA
>RCUC01026532.1:0-10044 GCA_003697995.1 Taxidea taxus jeffersonii
CCAATCAACCCCTGTGTTCATGTAAGAAAAATGAAACTTAGAGTGGTCACAAATGTGCCGTCACATACTGCTGGCGACTGAGATGGGGCTAGTTCATCATTTCCCCATTTCCTCTCCTCTCCACTGCATCCTGATACAGCCAGATGCTGACAAATAGAGCATGCACACATGAGAACAGGGAGGGTGAGTCAACGCGTATGACGTGCTTTATGCTCAACATGGGAACTGATTCTCAGACACCTGTGGTGCGCAGAGGACTGAAGAGCTCTGGGAACAATGGTTTCAGAAAGTGCTTGGAAGTGCAGGCATGAAGCTTTGGATGAAGACTGGGGTTAGAAAGGAGAATTTTGGTCTCCTACATAGAAATTTTCTGCATCCAAATAGATAGATAAAACTTTCACGAAAGAGGAGTGCACTGTTGACCATGACCTGTCTAGAGTAATTAGAGAAGAAGAGGAGTGGCAGGAGAGAGCAGTGCAGGGCATACCAAGGACAGAGATGGAGGCACTGTCAAGTCTGGCAAAGAAAGGGGAAATATGCAAATAGGAAAGCCCATGGCTCAGCCCAGAAAGAGTTCCTCTGGACCCTAAAGGGAGGTGTTTCAGAGTCGAGCTCTCAGAATTGAGAGTACAATAGTGTGGGAGGTGAATAGGAGGCCACCACTGAGTGAGTTTTTTGGACTTTCTAATCAGTCCTGAAGGTCTGCCTGTACGAGTGTGTGCATGTGTGTGTGTGTGTTAAATTGAGCAGAAGGACACGTACAAAAGGGTGCATCAACATCTTTTTTCAAGAAAGGTCTTAAACTCTAGCAAAACACAAACAAAACCAAAAGTTATTACTTATCCTCATACCATGCAGAGCCTCCCCTTCACATAACTCTAAAAGTTACGATTCACCAACGCAGTGATGTAAATGTTATTACCTAAGAATTCTGCAAAGTGCCTGCCCCGATTTTTCCATAAAAATTATATCAAAGACATAGAAATGCATTAGAGCAATAAGGAACAGCAATATACGTATATAAACATGCATGCATGAACCATTTTATCATTTCACTAAATTGTTACAAAACTGTAGGCACAAATTTGCATTAGGGTATGTTTGGGGTATCCCTGTGATGGCTTTTTCAGAATTATAAAGAACAGCTATGCCAGAGCCATGAAAGGAAAATAAGTCCCTTACTTTACTATGGTTTCAGTCAGATTTGTTTTCCAAAATCAAATTTGCAAATGAACGTAATACATAAATAGCAAAACAAACAAATAAAAACAAGAGGATTAGGAAATCGGACTAAATCTCTCTTTCTATTATGTTTATTTCACATTTCAACCACTTTATTAGAGTGAGTAATATATAATGAAGGTTAATTTGAAATTTGTACTGTATAAGAAGGGAAAGCTGTAACTAATAACCATTCAACTTAAGACATATTACTATCTGTTCAAAGTCAGTTTTGCTCACCCTTGGCTATACATTGGAATTACTGAGGAGTTTTGAAAACACTAATTCTATCCCCCGAGATATTGACTGATTTGGTGTGAGATGTGACCCAGGCACCAGTATTATTAAAAGCTCCCTGGAATTACTTCAATGTGTAGCCAAGTTTGAGAACCACTCTTCTAGGCCAAAATATCATCTGGTAGCCAGCTTCTTTTATGAAAAAGATTAAACTTGCTCAAAAGAGTTGGCAAAGGGCATCCCAACAAAAGGCTTAAACTGAAATTTGAGGGGAGAAAGCAGGCTTGGGGACACACTGGGTGATCCCTGGCACCTCAATCAACACTGGACCAGTACCTAAACCAAAATTGAACATTCCAAGTGCTGATTTCTTATTGTTGTTAATTTTTAAAGCAAGATTAGAAACATGTTCTATTGTACCCACAGCCTGCAGGAACATCAAAAGCCAGAAGAGAGGGTCCCCTATGCGATCAAGTTTCACAAATGGGAAGGATTGTAACTGAGTCACCAGGCATCAGAACCTAAACACCTCTGTTCAGATCCAGAAACTTGGTTTCGTATATTCCGTTGGGGTGGTCAGCACAGTAAAAAATACTCCAGGATCATCTGTGAGCCAGTGTGTCAAATTAATTTCATCCAAAAGTAGCTATATCTGCATAGTCACTCTCTATTTTAAGGCATATCCAGTTTGGAAACCAGCTTGCATATGAAAAGTGGCTTGGCAACAGGCAATCAAAAAAATAATACTCTCTGTTGAAGGGCCATGAGTATCTGGCAACCTGAAGAAAGGACACTTCCAACTCTAGAGACGTTTAATCCAAAGAAGACTCTACTTCCTCCAGTCCTGTAGGATCACAGAATCACCTCTTCAAAATGTTGCTTAAATACCGCTAGTCTTTCCTATTCCTGGCTCTACGCTGACTGCTACAATGTCCGTCACAAAGTGTGCAATCTTTTTTTTAATATTTTATTTATTTATTTGACAGATAGAGAGATCACAAGTAGGAAGAGAGGCAGGCAGAGAGGTGGGGGGGGGGGAGAAGGCTCCCCGCTGAGCAGAGAGCCTGATGTGGGACTCAATCCCAGGACCCTGAGATGATGACCTGAGCCAAAGGCAGCGGTTTAACCCACTGAGCCACCCAGGTGCCCCCAAAGTGTGCAATCTTATTAAAGCAAGGTACCTTAACCTTATTTCAATCCTTGTGGTCACAGCTTCCATGCAGGACGCCTTGGCCATCTTCAGTATACGCTGCAGGCTCTCTGGCCCAGCGGCTAAGAGCATGTGCTCTGCAATCTCGTTGGCTGAGTTTACATTCTGATCCCACCATTCACCAGCTTGATTAATTACCTTCCTTAACCTTCAGTTGTCTCATCTATAAAATGCAAACAATAATGATACCAATCTCCTATATCACTCATGGGGACTACATAATGCATTCATTGCAAATAACGTAGTGTTTGGCACTGACAGTAAAACTATTCATTATAATTATTAATTATTTTGCCAAAGCATCATCAGCAACATATTTTATTTCACTCCTACCACATGTTACTTAATTAGAAGAGTAAGAATAGAACATTTTAGAAGGGACAATGGGTGAGGGGCAGAAGCATCTCTGAAAGGCAACCCCTAATCCATAGAAACATAAAACTCCTTACAAGTCAAGATACTTCAGACTAAGATCAAAACATACCTACTTGTGGCTCATGATACCTTTCTATTTAATGGTTAGCTCTCCTTTTGTTTTAGTGTCAAATAACTAGTGGTGTTATTTTTTCTAGTTCTTATTAAAAAGATTTCAAAGCATGTAATCCAAAAAGAACATTTTTTGAAAAATAGAAATATCTAAAATAGTCACCAACTAGAACACACATAAAAATAATATGATAATGACAAATATTAGCATAAATAATCACTGATCACAAATGATTGGCATGATATACATATTAAAAAATAAATAATATTAGATATATTAACTAAAATAACTTTAATTTTGTGATACAATCACCAACTGCAAGTGATTGTCAAATAGAAATATACCTGACAAGAAGAGAAAAGAAACCATCAGCTTCCCAACAAAAGGGAAAGTTCGACATGGTTTTGATCAGAGTTAGTATTAATGAAAGATTAATAACCTTAAAGATTATTAATGCCTAAAAGTGAAGAATTTTCTTTTACCTCATTTTGCCCTTCTGTCCATTAATGTAGGTGTTAATGAGTACTGAAATGGACAAAAGGCAAGAAAAGGTGTAAGCAAAAGGGGCACTGAGTCCTCATCCTTGAATAATCCAATATTGTCTTCACAACCTGCCCCATTTGGGCACCTCAGAAAACAGATATTCTGTGCCAGGAATTTTTCCATGGCTATTTCTACAGAGAAGTTAACATTCACAGACTAAGTAAAATATCTCTTAGGCATTTTATAAGATGATCTCTAGGAAAGTCAACATTCTTATGTGTCATATCTTGTGAGAGAAGAACAAACTGTTCTTCTCAGTAAAATAAGCACAGCTTTGTAGAAACTTTGTATTTGTCCTTCACTTCCTAACTACCCTCGTGACTTTAATACTCAAGATCTCAGTGTTGCTTCTGGTCCCCTGACACCTGAGTCATCCCTGCCAACATGTAACAGGGTTCCTTCTTGCCTGTGACTCTTCACTCTGAGCTCCCACCTGCTGCTTCTGTCCTGCACTGACTTCCTGTCCCCAGACAGTATCATTGCTGCTGATAACCTAGGTGTCACCTCCACAAATGTGTAAGACTTTATGTTGTTTTTGGCCACCTTGCTGCCTGAAAACAAATTTTATATCTTCTAGGTCTCTATGATACCTTTGGTTTTTTGTTTTTGTTTTGTGGGGGTTTTCTTGTTTTTGTTTTTTTTATTTAAATTCATTTAGCCAACATACAGTACATCATTATTTTCAGATGTAGTGATCAATGGTTCATCAGTTGCATATAACAGCCAGAGCTCATCACATCACATGCCCTCCTTAATGCTTGTTACCCAATTACCCTATCCCCTGCCCAACCCTCACTTTGTTTCTCAGAGTCAAGAGTTTCTCATGGTTCGTCTCCCTCTCTGATTTCTTCTCATTCCATTTTCCCTCCCTTCCCCTATGATCCACTGTGTTATTTCTTAAATTTCACACATGAGTGAAACCATATGATGATTGTCTTTCTCTGATGTCCACAATAGCCAAACTCCAGGAAACTCTGATTGTATTCTATGGTAATGAGAGTCACTGGATAGAGGTAATACCCTTGGTCTTCTGAATGGCCCATTTTGTGCCAGGAACACAATATCCACATCTCAGCAATGGCATCCTTCCTTCCGGAAGTGCCAACCACTGGGACTGCACTAGTCATCGAGCTAGTTACCAACGTGAGCCATGTAGACTCAAGGCGCTGAGTCCCTGATGATGCTAGTTTTGCAATTATCCCACAGATCCTAGAGCACTTTGTAGATTCTGTTATTTCACTCTGTGGTTGCAGGTAGGGAGGGAATAGATTTCCCAGTTCAGTGTCACTGGAAATACTGAGATTGGGAATAACAGGACAGAAGATCAAAGTTCAGGGGTCTGGCACATGTGGGTCTGAGTTTATTCTTGTAATCTGTGACCATGGGTAACTACACGCCTGGCAGGCCTCCACTTCCTCGGATGCCCACTTCACAGAGCTGGTGTGAAGGTTAACTGAGATAAGGGATGTAGGGTGCTTCATTAGTCCAAAACCTATAATGGATGCTGAGTAATGTCAGTAGTAGATGTGAACATCTTTGATCAACACTCCCTACCCTTTCACTATGACCTTTGTACTCCTCATCTTCCTAAAAGTGAAGTGATAAAAGAGTTTTTTGTTGTTGTTGTTCACTTTTTATTTTATCAGAAACATCTTTTGACTACCATCCTTAGCTATGATAATGCTATCAAATACTATCAAGGAAATTAATATGCACTAAAAACAAAAACAAACAACAACAAAACTCTATTTTGTTCATATCTGGGTCTCACTAGCAGAAATAAATTAATACCTAAGCATTATCAATCCCAAACTGCATCCATTAAATCTACACCATATTAGCTAGAATAAACTAAAAATCTTTGCAAATCATAATGTTTAAATTAAGACATTAGAAGATATACTGCAAATACTCAGATGGAGTTTCACTGCCCTCAGTAGAGTCAGAAATACATTTTGCTACAATTTCCAATTATGTACAATAAAAACTGAAATATTTATGAGCAATATTAAAGACCAAGCATAAATTAAAAACCTGTTTATGGCTAATGGCATTCATTCCCTCCTCCCAAAAAAGGATATGAAATGAATAAAACAGCATGCCTCAACTATTTTCCATTTCTTAAATTTCCAGTTCTGGTTAACCTACATCCCAGTCCAAATTTCACAAAACAACTGAAGCATCTTAACTTTGGAGACTATAAAGAACAGTAAAGACACAATGTGTTTGTAACTAGTCAAGGAGGGAGCTCCCTGGAGACTAAGGCATTCTGAAAGGAAAGATTGTTAGAAATTTATAAGTTTGTTTGTTCTGTCCTATTTATACTGTTGTTTTCAAAATGTTCTTGTCTTTCCATCTTCCTAGCCCCTTTTGGATGGGCAAGCCATGTGGCTCCTTCTGTCCAGTGCATCGTTAGCTATATGAAAGTCCTATTAAGGCCAACACATTTAACTGTCAATGCAAGAATCTTTCAGGATTTCCCTTAGGAACTATGACTGGTATGATTTCTGCTCCCTAAGCCTGGGTCCCTGAATGTCAGCAGGGGATCTACCCTACTGATCAGCAGTGGGCTTGTGTGAGTTGAAAAAAAGCCTTTATTGTTTAAATTACAGGGAGTTAGAGAGACCAGGGAGATTGTGTTCTCTCTCTCTCTCTCTCCCCTCTCTCTCTCAATATTTCTTTAACTGGGAACTTTAGAGGACAACCCCCTCCTTCCCATCACTCATCGCCACCACACTTGACAACAGACTGCTACCAAAGTAAAAAAGAAGTCTGGCTCTGAGAAATCACAGTGTTGAGAAATCTATCAGAGAAGCTATGGAGGTACAAAGAATTCTATGACGGGATACAAAAGCCAGGGTTGGCCAAGAAAGAAACGTCAGAAAGTGAATCACTTAGGTCAGGGCAAACAGGGAAACAGGGAACACAGTAAAACTGCACTTAAGGAGAGAAAATATCCAGAACATATTTTATTCAAAAGCCTGTTAGCTTTAAAAATTATAAAGTAAGCAACAAACCATTGAATAAAATATGTTCTATCTTCCTACCCTGACAAATAAGCATTCATATGGACAAAACATATACAGCTATGTTTTCTGCTTGACAAAAATTTTGGAAAATATTAAAGTTCAATGCTTCTATTTGTATATCTCTCAGTTCTGTTGATGAGAGCTGGCTATGATGAGTAATAAATAAATACAAAGATAATTCATAAACAACTATATATCTATTCCATGAAATCTGTTTACATTGATTTCAATCTACAGAACCACTCATTTTCTTGTAATGATCAATGTGTATTTTTGTTATGCTGAGAATAATGATCGAGGAGAGGGTTCAATCAACTCTGACCCACAACACTTGTTTTTGCACAGCCCTTAAACTAAGATTTTTTTTTTTTTGTATTTTAAGTGATTCAAAATACTTAAAAGAAGAATATTTCTGGGGCGCCTGGGTGGCTCAGTGGGTTAAGCCTCTGTCTTCAGCTCAGGTCATGATCTCAGGGTACTGGGATCTCATCCCGCATCGAGCTCTCACCGGTGGGGAGCCTGCTTCCTCCTCTCTCTCTGCCTGTCTCTCTGCCTTCTTGTGATCATTCTCTGTCAAATAAATAAATAAAATCTTTAAAAAAAGAAAGTTTTTAAAAAAAGAAGAATATCTCATAAAAATATGATATTCAAACTTCAGTGTCTGTAAATTACGTTTTATTGGAATCAGAGAAGCCTACTCACTTATGTATCAGCTGTAGCTGTTTTCCTACTAAGATAGCAGAGCTGAAGAGCTGGGACTGAGGAAGGCATGGCCACAAGTCTACAATAGTTACCATCTCATACTTTACAGTGAAATTTGCTAACCCTTGATCTAAAGGATCAAAAATTAAAATGTAAATGTAAATATAAAAATACATATTTATTTTTTAGAAAACTGTAAATAAATATAACTATTAAAAATTGAATAATCATTTTTTATCTTCAAAATGGTTTCTTAAATTATTTATTAAAATTAAATGATAAAACACAAATTATATTAACTTGTATCAAAATCTAATAAGAAATTTTAATCTGGCTAAAATGTTACCCATTCTTTTAAATGTAATTAAATTGTGGTACATATTTCCATTAAAATGAAACCATATTCACTAAAAGCAATTCTAGTATTTTATATCTATTTAGTTGCCAAGGTAAATAACCAGGAACGTATTTCCATCACACTGTGTCAAGACCTATATAAGAGTAATATGTAATGTTTTGGATTTCTGACCAGCCTTGACAGCCACATTCAATTGTTCAGTTAATGGGAATTTTGCTCTAATCATTTATATCTCCAAACAAAATTAGAACACAAAGAGAAGCAAGTAAATGGATTTGAAAACAGCCCAGTTACAGAAAAATCCATTGCATCCCTGGTATCAAAGAGAAATGATTTGAGCAGTTAAATTTGTCTTTCCTCTCACCTAAATATATCACCACTTGAACTCTTCCCTTGCTCTGAGTCAGTGTTTCTTTCAAAAGACACTTTCTACAGTTAGCAGCTGTGCCCACCACAAACCTTCATGGTTTTCCTACGAAGTCACCTTTTGTAAGGATAGATTACTGAACAGTGTCAGTAATCAGAGAAGGGCTGACGGATAGATTAAGTAAGAAAGAGATCCCTATGTGCTACAGGAAATTTGTCCCTGCTCTTGCCGGGCAGGCCTCTGCTTGATTGAGTCCAAGGGTGTTAGAGTTGTTCCAGTTTGGTTAGGGCCAAAGGGAATGAATGTCTGGCCACTGTCCTCCACCTCTCCATCACTGATGCTAGAAGCCATAAACATTCCCAATCTGATTAAATATTAGTTCTGGGATGATTTAATTTGGCTCCTTGACAGTAGTGATGGCTTTTCTTTTGAGTTTGGTATGAGGACAGTCAGCACTCTCCAATGGTGTGAGCACAATACAGCTTTCCATGAAAAGGTGGCTTTCTACTTTTAGAAGATGGACGTATAATAACCCATTCACCCCATGTCCCCAGTTGTTTGACACCTGACATTCTCTAAAACTCTTGTTTAAAAAAAAAAAAAAAAGTCCCCTCAAATGTACACTATCTTGCAACAAAGGATACTTTGCAATGTTTGCACAACTAAAAAAAAAAAAAAAAAAAAAAGGAAGGAAGGAAAGACAGAAGGAAGGAAAAATGGATGGATTTGGTGGGCTGAATTATATCCTCCCTCTCAAATTTACATGTTGAACCCCCAGTGTCCTAGAATGTGACCATGATCATATATGAAAATAGGAACTTGGCAGAGATAAAGTGAAGTCTGAAGGTAGGCCCTAATCCAGCCTGATCAGAATCTTTATAAGAAGTGGAAGTTTGAACACAGAAACATAACAATAAGAAGATGATATGAAGACACAGGGAGAAGACAGTCATCGACAAACCATGGAGAGAGATCTGGAACAGAGCCTTCCCTCACAGCCCTCAAATGAACCAACTGCATCAACACCTTGATCTTGGACTCCTAGCCTCCAGAACCATAAAAAATAAAATAAGTTTCTGTTGTTTAACCTACTTTTTTGTGGTCCTTTTTTACTGCAGTTGTAGCAAACTAACCTAGTAAAATAGTAAAAGAGCAAGTCCACAGGAATATAGACATACACCCCTTGTCCAACTGAAGTCTAGTCTTGGCATGTGCCACTGGGGGAGAAAGAAAATTAAGGGACTTCTCCCTACCATTCGAGACTTCCCCCTTGTTAGTGTCCTTTCTCCTATAAAGCTTATTTCTTATCTCAACCAGGAACTGATGTCTTGAAATTTATCCTAGTGTTCAGGCAATGGTAATCTAGGGAAGACCCATCTAGCATGAAAGCCATTGTCTTAGATTTATAAGTACTCACTTTATTTCTCTATAGGAAACCTCCATAAGATCAGTAGTGTAAAACAGCACTGGGTTAGGCTCACAAATTTTGTGGATCAGGAATTGAGACCAAGCATCCTGTCAATGGCATGTCTCTGTGGGATGATACCTGAGTCCTGAACTGGAAAGAATCAAAAAGCTAAGGGAGTAGCCTGCAAAGGAGGGGCTGGTGCTCAAACTAGGAAAGAGAAAACCACATGGTGGAATTCTGGCTTGAGGCCAGAAAGCATGAACTTGATTCCAAATTCACAATTTGTTTGTTGTGTAACCTTCTGTAGTTCATATAATCTCTATGAGTTTCATTTCTTTACTTTAAAAATGAATATGCTAGACTTAAAAATTATACACAAAAATTCCCAATAGGGTATCTGATAAAGAGTAAACCTTTGTTCTAACAACATGTTGAGATCTAACTGATGTACCATAAACTGAACGTACTTGAAGTATTTAATT
>RCUC01026549.1:0-14718 GCA_003697995.1 Taxidea taxus jeffersonii
GGGGGGGCACCAGGTGGGGGCCTCAGGGGCTGCCGGGGGCCGTGTCCTCCTCCTCCTCCTCCCAGCTTGGGCCTCGTGCCTTCCATCATCCCCTGTCTCCCCCACCTCCAACTTCCCCACTACTGAACATTCCCATCGGTGTTCAAGGACATCTCTCACCATGACCAAGGAAGACCTCCAGAGCAGCCCCTTCGCCACCAGCTCCTCCCTTGGGCCCCTCCCTCCTGCAGCCCCTCTCCCCTATTCCCTTTCTCTTCCTATAAGCCTATAAACCCACTCTTCAAAAGAGGCCTCCACCTGGCTGACTTCCTTTGTTCACTTTCCAGTCCCTGCTTTTAAAAACTCATTATGAAATATGAAGAGCATGTAGAAATTTCTAGAACAGCAGCACCTGAAAGAACTCTCTGCAATGGTGGAAACGGTCTGTATCTGTACTGTCCCTTCCAGGAGCCACTAGCTACAGTTAGCTCTTGAGCCACTGAAGTGGGGCCCGTGTGACCGAGGAACCAAAATTTTAGTTGTATTTACTTTTAGTTAATTTACCTTTAAATTTAAGTCAACCACATTTGGCTAATGGCTACCACATTGAACCACTCACCTGTAGAGAATAATATCATGAATGCTTGCATAACCCACCACCCATCAGCTTGATCAGTTGTCTAGATTTTGTCATACCTTGCTTCAGATTTTTTTAAGTCATTCAATGTTATGAATCTATTACCCTTTTTCCCCTGCAGAGTTCATCAGTGTCTTGAATATTTATGTCTTGGTATTTATCTTTCCCTTTCCTATCTTTGTGCTGTTATCATATATGGATGAATCCACAAGCAATATATAGTAAAATTGTTCACTTTTTAAGACTTTATATACATGGTAACCCATTCTATGCATTATCCTGAAATGTGGGTTTTGTTTTGTTTTGTTTTTGCTCAATCTTGTTTTCCCAAGTGACATGGTCCTGCTTCTTCTTCACCAGTGTATAGTATTCTACTGTGAGCACCCTTCCATTTCTTTCTAATGCGTATATGGAGGAACATCTGTTCCTAACAACACAGTGGTGAACATCTTGGAATGTATCCCTCTGGGCAACAGGCTGATGTTTCTAGAAGACATGCACTGAGAAGCAATGGGTAGGTCAGTAAAAGTTAACTTTTGCAGTCTCAGATGCTTCTAGATGGCTCTTCAACATGGTTCTGCCAATTGTACTTCCAGCAGCTGCTAAAGAAAGCTGCTTCCCCATAGGCTCATTGATATTCAGTATTCTTAGGTTTTAAAATTTCTGTTAAGTAGGTGGGTGATATCTTGTAGTTGTTTCAATTTATATTCCCTGATCACTAGCGAGGTTAAATATCTTTCATAACTATCAGTCATTTGGGTTTTCTCTTTTGCTAACTATCTGGTTATGCTCACTCCCTATTTTTCTACTGTATGGTTAGTGTTATCCTTATTCATTTGTAAGCACTCTTTATATATGAGGGATTCAAGCCTGACTCAGTTATATGTATTCAGATATCTTTTTCTAGTTTTTTCTTGTTTAACTTATTCAGGATGACTTTGATTGAAAAGGAGTGTTTAATTTTAAGGTAGTCAAACTAAGCAACCTTTTTCTTTAGGGTTTAGGTTTTTTTGGGCTATCATTAAGAAATCACCCTTTAGTTCAGGATTATAAAGGCAATCTATATTTCCATTTAGGACTTTAAAATGTTTCCTTTTTGTATTCAGATCTCTAATGCATCCTGAATTTATTTGTTTGTGTGTATGTATGCTGTTTGAGTTTGGAATCTAATGTAATATAGTTTATATTAATTCTATATGCTGCATGACAAAGTTATTGTTTAAAACATCATACATTTATTATCTTACAGTTTCTATGGGTCAGGAGTCTGGGCATAGCTTCATTGGAGCCTCTGTTTAGTGTTTCCCAATGCTACGGTCAAGATGTTGGCTGGGCTGGCTTCTCATCAGAGGCTTGACTGGGGAAGGATCCACTTTCAAGGTCCTCAGGTTGTTCACAGAACTCATTTCTCTGTAGATATAAGATGCATGGAAGCTTTTTCCTTCAAAGCCTAACAAAGTGGGGGAACAAGGGGGAAGAGAGAGAGAGAGAAACTCTGAGCAAGACAGAGTTTTATACAATGTAAGGTAATTAAGGGTAGACATCTCATTCCCTTCACCATATTCTATTGGTTAGAAGCAAGCCACAGGCCCACACTCAAGAGGAAGGGAGGACACAAAGGCCTGAACATCAGGAGGTAGAATCATAGGTACCTGTCTGTCACATTGTCACTTCGATCACCATCTTTTTGGTATTCTTTTTTTGTTTTTTAAGGATTTTATATTTTTGGAGCCAGTTAGGTTCACAAGAAAACTTAAAGGAAAGTACACAGATTCCCCATGTCACCCATGCCCCCATACACAACCTCCCTCGTGGTCAACCTCCCTCGTGGTCAACCTCCCACATCTGAGCGGTCCATTTGTTACAACTGATAAGCCCACTATACTGCTGACACGTCATTATAACCCACCATCCACCGTTTACCTTCAGCTTCAATCTTGGTGTCGTACTGTTTCTTGGTTCTGTTGTTTGGACAAATATAGAATGACATGTACCCATCATTATGGTATCATGCGGAGTATTTTCACTGACCTACCACTCCCCTGTGCTCTGCCTGTCTGTCTCGCCCTCCCCCAGTTTCTGGCAAACATTAATCTTTTTACTATCTCCACAGATTTGTCTTTTTCAGAATATCCTATAGTTGGATCATACAGGCTTTGGCCTTTTCAGATTGGCTTCTTTTTTTTTTTTTTAAGATTTTACTTATTTATTTGACAGACAGAGATCACAAGTAGGCAGACAGGGAGGCAGAGAGAGAGAGGAAGAGGAAGCAAGCTCCCCGCTGAGCAGAAAGCCTGACACAGGGCTCGATTCCAGGACCCTGGGATCATGACTCAAGCTGAAGGCAGAGGCTTTAACCCACTGAGCCACCCAGGCACCCCTCAGATTGGCTTCTTGCACTTGGTACCATGCTCTTGCATTTCCTCCACGCATGTTCACGACCTGATAGCTCATCTTGTCTCAGTGCTGAGCAATACCCATGAACACCTTCCTAGGGATGGCCCACCCCTTCTCTGCTCCCTGCCAGTGCCTCCTCACCAGGTGTGAAGTTTTCATAGGCACACAAGTATGCTTCTGGGCTCTTCCATGATTGCTGTCACTCTAATGGTCTTCCTGCCCCTACCATCCCCCTACGTGTCCCCCGTTCGGGGTCACCAATACCAATCACATTGTTGAATTCCACTGGGTCTTTCCAGAGCTCATCCCACTGGGTGCCTCAGAGGGGTTGGGTAATGTAGGCTGCTGCTTCTCTCTTGGTCATGCTTCCCAGGCTTGAGGCCCTTTGTCATGGGTCTTCTCTGCCACATACCCCAGTCTACCTGACATGGGGGGCCTGGAGCCTGGAGCTTATTTAAACTCCATCTAGAAGTTTCCCCGACCATCTCAGACTCAACATGCACCCCTCAGGACAGTGGCTTGGTTCCACCATGCCCCACCAGAGGCCCCTACCCCCATCTTCCTCTAGCAAGAGATGGATCCCCTGGCCCCTCACGCTGTCAACTCAAAGTGTCAAACAGCACCATGGGTCTGACAACCTCCCTACATCTTCACAGCTGCCGCCCTGCCCAGGCCACTGTCACCTCTCTTTTGAGTATCTTCAGCAGCCCTCCTGACTTCTAGTCCTGCCCTCTACAGCCAAGTCTTCACATGGTGGTCAGAGGAATATTTTCAAAAACATAAATCATTTCACGTCATCCCCCCACTTAAAATCCTTTCCACGGCTCCCCACTGCTCTTGGAATAGGATCCAGATTCCTCAATGTGCCCTCAGTCGATAGTGGGCTGCCACCTCCTCTGCACGTCCGTCCATCACCACCCGCCCCCCACTCAGGTCCCCTCTCGCCGGGCCGGGGGATTGATCTGATTATTTCTCTAAGGGGGAGACTCTGGGGGTGGTCCAAGTGGTCTGAGGGGGAAGGTGCCAAATTTCCCCTCTGAGTGGCAGGGCCTGGGCAGGGCCACGAGCCCCAAGGAGGTCAGGTTAAACGGCACTGTTTACGTTAGCCCTCTGCAAAGTGTGTTTTGGTGGCGGGAGAGAGTTATGAATAAGCTCTTAATTCCAGCAAGGGCGTGGGTCAGGTCTCCGACTGTGGCGTTTATTGACTTTTGCGTCTGCTCCCTTGCCCAGTGTCCCAAGACTGAGGGGCCTGTCTGTGCCCAGGGCTGGTGGTGGCCTTGGCTCTGGCTCACGGGGACAGGGGCCGGGCTGACCGGCCAGCTCGCCTCAGATCAGCACCGGGGCATCAGCCTCTCCCCCTACTTTGCTGGGGAAGCCAGGCGGGGTGAAGGGAGGCATGGAGCAGAAAAGGACCAGCCCCCAGCCCGGGAGACGCTAGAAGCCAGATGCCGCCCAGTCAAGAAACTAGGCAACAGGGAGGTCCATGGGGCTGTTTGACGACCTGTCACTTGGTTGGGCTGTTTGTTTCTGTTTTCACTGGACTGCCAGAGTCCTTGGGGCCCCAGGCCAGAGCAAGCTGGGCTTGCAGGCCCACTGGCTGGGTGCTGTGAGGCCCAGTCCGGTTTCCCTGCTTGGCCTCAGTTTCCTCATCCGCTTTATTCCCCCCTCTGTTCTATAGACAGAAACGAAAGCACAGGTGATGGCATCCCACAGCCTCACGGAAAATCGTGGCGTTTCCGAAAAGAAAGATTCGAGAACCCTTTCCCAAACGGAAGTGGACAGTTCAGAGAAGGAAATTTAGAAAGCATTCATTCTTGAAAGGACAACACTACAGAGCTAGAGAATGGATTAGTGGTTATCTGGGGACAGGACAAGGCCGGGGATGGGCCCAGGTATAAAGGGGTGGTGCTGGGGAGCTCCTCCTTCCTTGGTGGTGGGGCAGCTCTGCATCTTGGTTGCAAGGATGGTCATGGGCGTGTAGACGTGACACCAAGTTGCTCAGAACTGCACACACGCCACAAGTTCACATACAAATAGATGGAATTTCGAGAAAGTCCTGCCTTCCCACCCACGTCGGTTTCGTGATTTTGAGGTTACATGGCGGCTCGGTGAGATGTCACTCGGGGCGAAGCGCCCACAGACTCACTTTAGTTTTGCCACTGTTGTGAGTCTAGAATTTCAAGATAAAAATTTCAAGACAAAGCTCAGAGAGGGTCATGGAGGTGCCCGAGACCACACAGCAAATTGAGAAGGAAACTGAAATGAATGCCAAGGTGTCTTGATAGCCAGGTTTTTTTCTCCTCTTCTGTAGAAAGACAGGGCAGGACAAGCATTTTCAGACAAATCAAAATAGATGAGAAACGGGGATGGGAGGAGGAGAGCAGCAACAGGGGACATAGCAGTCACTGTGCGACAAGAATAACAGCTCCTATTTACTGAAAACTGACCTCAGATCAGACAGCCTCACAGATGGCTTCACACATCTTACTCCCATGCCCCACTCTGCCCTCCAAGTTGCCCATGATCCAGATGGGAAACTGAGGCACAATCCCACTGACACGCAGATAGAAAATAGCGAAGGCCGGATCTGTGCTTTCCAGCCCCATCATTCGAGTTGGGTGCCCACCCCAGGTCCCATCAACACTGGCCTTTGTCAGCCTCCAGCATCCCTATTTGAAAGCCTTGAGCAAAATCATGGCAACCAGGCTGAAACTGGAGCCCAGAGCCCAATATCAGCCCCTCGGGCATGTCTGCTCTCTGAGAGGGGTCCCAGCTGACATGAAGAGGGCATCCCAGCAGGGTGGAGGGAGGATGGAAGACCCCACCTTGGGATCCTGGGTAGCCAGTTGGGGACGCTGAGTGGCCCCTCCCACTTCTGCCCAGGAGCCATCCTGATGGAAGTCAAGGGCTGGGACAAGGAAGTGTCCAAATAAATAAATGAGCCAGGAGCCACATGGTACTTCTAGGAAGCCCTAAACCCTGGGGAGCCATGGGTGGACAGTGCAAGGGTTGGGAAGCCTGAGGTCCCAGGTCCTGCCATCGCAACTTGGCTCCCTGGGTTGAGCAAACCCCTCTCTGGGCCTCAGTTTGGATCTCAGAAAGCTCCTGAGGACCTTCCCCCTCAGATTCCACATCTCCCCTGGGGTGGGGAAGTTTCTAGCTCCTAGATGGCCTGGTGTGGCCCAGATGACCTCTCTTGCTGGGGGTCCCACCATGGCATCCTGTAGCTGCCACAGGACACTACCCCAAACGGGGTGGCATACAACGGCAAACATTTCTTCACCTGCAGCTCTGTATGCCAGGAGTCTGAAGTGAAGGCACGCTCTGGGCAGCACTCCCCGCAGAGTCTCCAGGGAGAGATCCCTCCCCGTCTCTTCCAGGGTCTGGTGGCCCCAGGCATTCTCTGGATCCTGGCTGTGTCCCTCCACTATGCCTCTGCCCTCATCCTCACAGGGCCTCCCCCTCTTCTCTCCTCTGTGCGTCCCTTATAAGAACACCTGTCCTTGGATTTAAGGCTCACTTCGATGATTTGAGATGATCTCACCCGAGACCGTTAACTTAATTACATCTGTTATCATTACATGCACTTCTTTTCCAAATAAGTTCCCAATCACAGGGTCAGGATGTGACCCTATAGTTTTGGGGATTCCCCTCACCCGCTGCAGACTCTTTGCATCACTCACGCTGGAGACAGAGATCATGACACCCTTCTTCAACCCCGGAGGCTACCAGTTTCTGAAACCTCCTTCTGTGTTTTACACCCTCTTGTACCCTCTGGTCTTGCCACAGGGCCTTTGCACCGGCTGTTTGGTCAGCCTGGGACACTACTTCCCCCACTCATCACTGACTCTTTCCTGATCTCAGAGCTGAGATTAGCTTCCTGGGAGATGCTTCTTCGGGCTCCCATATTGGACTAAACTCTGGTCACAAATCCTTATAACACCCAGAACCTCTCCCTTGTAAAGCTGGTCACGGTTGTCATTTAAGCTTCATTTGTGGGATTGTTTTGGTTTGTGTCAGGCGGACAGGGCTGATGTCTCCATCGGGTGCAGAAGGTACGGTACCTAGGGCCCTGACTTGTTTACAGGCCCACACACATGTTTTCATGTCTCTTAAGACCAGGAGAAAAATATGACCATAATCCAGCCTGGAAAACAATGCAGTCATAAAACAATTTTGTATGCTGGCTATGGTGGGAAGGGGGCGCAGGAAGGCCAAGGGCCCAGGGCTCACAAAAGTCATCCCACAGCTCTGGCACAGACCATGCATGTAGTAGGCGCTTACTGAATGTCTGCAACTGCAGGAAGAAGAGAGCATGGAAGGTCCTAGGCAAGTGAGAGAGGATGGGCTCAGACCTGGGTTTGAGCCTTCTTTTCTTCCTCCCCTGCTCTTGACTTTAGGCAAGTCACTTCTCTTCTCTGGACCTGTCTCCCTAACCATGAAATGAGAACTGCCTCTCCTTGTTAGCTCACACATATTCCTTATGCTCAAGAGAGACATGAGGTCGTGCGGAACTTGGTATGTAGCTGGGCCTAGGAGCGTGGGTCACCATCAGTATTTCTCGAGTGGACAAAATCAGGCGCCACGCTCAACGTTCGTCACAGCTTCTTGGTGTTTCCGTGGTGGGTGCTCTGTGCTCTGGGCCTGTCCCCATTTTACAGATGTGAGCAGTCACTGATCACATGATAGTCACACATGGACTCTGTCTTTGCACAGTGTGGAGATCTAGATAGGCTTCATGAGGGCCCTGGTTGGTGGTCAGTTCCCTGAAGACCACAGATGCCCAGGCCCCACTGTTGAGGGGCAAGAGATAGGGGGCGGGTGGAAAAGCGAAGCGTATTCACCCTTCTCAAAAACCATCCATTTCGAACTAAGTATCTAGCTCTCTGCTTATACCCCGAATGATAACGTGCTTTCAATGTGTTCCCCAGAAAAGCTATGGAAATTTGAGTTGGCTTTGGAGAGAGAGGGTGGAGAAACCTGCTGTCTCCACCAAAAAGTCAGCAGGAAGAAGGTCAACCAGAAGGTGGCATGGGGTTCATGGGAAGGGAGAGGAGGCAAGGCAGACCTCTCTCCAAAAATACCCTAAAGCCCTCATTCCTTCTCTGGAATCGGCTGGCCACATCAGAGGGGTGCAGGCAGCAAGGGGACCATTGATCATGGTGGTAAGAGCCCATGTGTGGTCCCACGCCAACCCCGGCTCTTCCCACCTCTGCTCCTCATTTGCTGTGTGTCCCGGGCTGACCACTTCCCCCTTCTGAGCTTCTGTTCCCTCCTCCATGAAATGGGATGGATATTGGACCACCCTTGCTGAGTCTCTGGGAAACATGAGTGAAATCTTGAATGAGCATACACTCAGTTAGAGGCCCAGCATATGCCAAAGGATCAGAAAGAAGCATGGTGTTTATCTCTTTTAGCAAAAAGGAAAAAATCTTTGCTACTTATCATCTGTATCTGAGGACAATTACATAGCCTGGCCTATGATGGGGATGGACATCTCAGAAGGGGCTCAGGAGGGTAATGCAGGAGTTCATAAAAAAGACCTCAAGGGCCATGAAGAAAATAAAAGAGGGCCCTGGGAGACACTGGGGCAGTGAGGACAGGAGACCCCTTAGTTGGGGTAGTCAGGAAAGCCTCAAACTGAAATCTGAGGGATAAAGACCCAGTCCAAGGACAGAGGGATCCAACAGGGGGAAGAGCTGGGTCGAAGTCCCTGCAATGAGAAAGAGCTGGGTGTTTCCAAGGACTAGAAAGGAGGTCAGTGTGACTACAGCAAAGTGGACAGAGCCGAGACTGGTGGGGGCTGAGGTCAGAGAGTTGTCTAGAGGCTGGGTCATGAGGCCCTTGCAGGCTGGGCCAGGGTGGATTCTGTTACCTGTGCAGGATGTGGGGTCTGTCAAGGGACGAGGCAGCTCTGAGATTTGCCTAAAGCTCTTCGGTTCTAGGAGAATAGTTTAGAAGCCATCAGAGTGGATGCTGGGAGGCCAGGGAGAAGGCTGATCTCATAATACAGGTGACATTTGAAGGTGTCTGGAAGATTCTAGACATATGATGGAGGGAACTCTGACAGAATGTGCCTGTGGGTGGTGTTCCGATTACCTATCATGTGTAACAAAGCTCCCAAACCTTAGTGACTTAAAATAGCAAGCTTTTCATTGTCTGTGATTATGTGGCTCCATGGGGACAGCTGTCTGTGCTTCACATGGGGTTACAGGGGGCCCCCTTATGTGGTTCAGCTGGGACCAGGGCTGGGTTGGAATGTCCCAGAAGTCTCCACCCACATGCCTGGGGCATCTTGGTCCCCACTAGGTGGCATGTCTCTCCAGCAGGGTAGCCTGAGCTGCCTTCCTTGACGGCTCAGGGCAGCACAGAAGGGAAAGCAGAGGGTGTTGGGCCTCTGGAGGTCTAGCCCAGAGCCCCTACAGTCACTTCCACTACATTCTCTTTGCCAAAGTGAGGCACAGGGCTGAAGCCAGCATCAAGGACAGGAAAAATAGACCCCGCCTACTCATGGGAGCAACAGCAAGCATGGACAGGAGGAGAGGAATTCATGGCGGCCACATTGGCCAGCAACTAGCACAGGCAGGATGTGGATGGATGGAAGAAAGGCTCAGACAACTCCTAGGGGTTTGGCTGAGCCACAGGGCAGAGGGTGGTGCCATTCATCAAGATGAGGAAGACGGAGAAGCAGACTAATGGCAGGAGAAGAGAAGCAAGAGTCCAGCTTGGGCTCTGAAGATACAGAGCTGCCAGGCGGCCCCCCAGGGAATCCACCATAACAAATGGGGCTAACGTGTAGAAGGGGAGGGAGCTCCTTCTTTTAGCTCCTTTTCTTGTGCAAGGAAGTTTGGGATGAATGGCCCCATTCTAGAGATGAAAGATGTGAAGTGTTCTCTGCCCACAGTCACCCAGCAATTTAGTCTGACTTGGGATTTAAATCTCAGTTGAGAAACAGGAAGTACTTTGTCGTCTCCCTCTTGCTCACCATGGATCCAAGGGGCTGGATGGGGAATGTTGTCTTTCTCTTGTAGATCAAACAATGACTGCTGTTTATTGAGGACTCTCCGTGCATCAGGCATTGCTAAGTTGTTCCTCCAACAGCCAATCCTGTAGATAGATCCTATTATTGTCTACATCTTACAAAGGAGGGAACCAGGGCTCAGAGAGGGCAAGTGACTGGCCCAAGATCACACAGCAGTCATGCCTCAGAGATAGGACTAGAACCCAGACCTGTCAGTCCAAAGCTCAGCTTTCAACCATTCGCCTTGACTGTCCGCCATCCTTGACACAGCCATGTTCTCATTTTGGCCTCATAACATGGCAACTCCAAGGACCTTTCCCCAAGAATCTCCACTAGGGTTGACAAACCAGAGCCCACCATGGGCCAAATCCAGCTCACAGCTTGTTTTTTGAAAATAAAGATTTATGGGAACACAGCTATACTTTTTTTTTAATGAAACTCCTCTCACATTCCAATGGTGGAGTTCAATAGTACAGAGACTAAAGCTAAAATATTTACTATCTGGCCCTTTGCAGAAAATGTCTGATGAGCCCTGATATAGAATGAAGGTAGTCAGATCCTGGCTTCTTACTGTGGAAATGAGGAGCATGATGTCCAAATGAGGAGGCCCCCTTGGCTGAGGCCACACAGTGGCAGACCAGAGAAAAGGACAGAGGTCTCACGACTTGGCCCCTCTCCCATTTCTCCCATTTCACTAGTGGAGCTTTCAAGAAATGGTATGCAGTGAGGTGAACCCAGGTCAGGTACACCTTGATGGCAGGCAGGGGAAGTAGAGAAAGTCTCCTTCCCTGCTGAAGAAACTTTTCAACTAGCTGAGGAGAGAAAGAGCCAGGAGATCTTGGCTGCTCTGACTTTTCTATCCAGCCAACTCTCAGGCAACTCTCCCACCCCTGTTCCTTCTTCTCCAGCTCAAGGGCTCCTTCCAAGGCTTTGGCATGTTCCAGAAAATGTAGCCTCTGACCTTCTAAGTCACCAGGGCCTTCCAGCTCCCAAGCGAGCCCAGCTTGCAGAGACTCGGCATATAATGAAAAATCGGTGAGAAACCCAATCTGGGGCTATCAGGTGGAGCGCTCAGCCCTCAGCCCCCTTGTCCCCCCGATGGGCCAGACCCCTTTCCCTTCTCACACATGGCTCATTCCCAGCACCAGTTGGATCCTCCCAGCTGAAAAATAAAAGTCCTTCAAACATTGCAGGGGTTCCAAAGACTTTTTTTAAAGTAACCCCCCAAACAGCGGCTTTTCAAGCCACACACAGACTGAATCAAACTCCATTTGTTTCCAGAAGGCCGAGGGGCAGCGGTTTGGAAAAAAGAACCTTCTCTGAAACTCACGGGGAGGCGAAGGCAGGGTCAGAGGGCACATTCCGATTGCTAAGATGCATTGACAAGCGCCCAGGCCCCCCTCGGCCCTGCCAGGAGACCTGGGGAGGGGAGGGGGCTGCGGCTGCAGTGGGGGCATGGGGCCTCCAAAGCAGCCAGCCTCAGAAATGCTCCCTCCCCACCCCGAGTTGGCCACAAAGAGTCGAAGGGTGAACTCTTCTCCCTTGCAGGGCCCCCCACCTCCTGCAGATATGCCAAAAAAGAAGCCCCAGGCCTTGGGGGAAGAAACGGAGTGGAGCAAGGGCAGTTTAGCCAAAAGATTCACTTTTTGCTTTTTGGTTGGTTTGGTTAGTTGAGTTTTGCCCCCCAACTGGAAACTAGATCTGGAACCAATGAACAATGGGTGAAAACTGGGGATTTTCCATCAGCAAAAGGGGCGCCATCATGGATGGGGGTGAGGGGGACCAGCTGTGAGTCTAGGCTTGGCCATCAAGGGCTGGGTGACCTTGGACAGCTGTCCTCACCTCTCCGAACCTCAGTTCTCTTGGCTTCAACTGGGACGTACCCCCTGGGGTTGGACAGTCCACTCAGATATGACAAAGGGTGAGAAGCACCTGTGTGATGACTGTCATAGGGCAGGTGCTCCGCAATGCTGGAGGTGGGGGAGAGTCAGAAGAGAGACTAATGGGGCTGCGGGGCTCTGGGTCCCCGTGGGGGTAGGGCAGGGGGCAACCCTGACCTGGAAGGAGGGGTGGCGGACAAAGCAACCTTGAACCATAAAGTGATTCAAATGGAAAGAAACTCAGAGAGTCTTTTGTCGAAATGCCCTTTCCAGAAGGGAGACCGAGTCAGTGAATGGCCTCCTGGCATCATCCAGCATCCCAGACAGCAGTTTTCTCAAATCACTGTCTCCTGGAGGCTCTTTGGCCAAACGCCTTGGGCCAGCTCTTTAAAGATGGGTCAGGCCCATCCTTCCCTATGGAGAAGGTGGAAGAGAGGTTTCCCTGCAAAATTCAGAAATGGGGAAAGAAAACTTGCCTTTTTCCCCACAAAGGATTAGAACTCACGGCCATTGTATTTTGGCCTCAGCTGGGACAAATGGAATGTGTGAGAAATAACTCAGAAACATAACTCGGGATCCAAAAGGAATCCATGGGGGTGCGGTTGTAGGGTCTCTAGGGCTGGGGCACAAAGCCTGGGTGCATGCAGAGGGGCTAGCAGGCAGGACCCCGGGAAGCCAGAGACACCTTTGGTGCGTCGGGCTGTCAGCCTGGGTCAGGTGATTCAGTGTCCCCAGAACCCTCCTCACAGGTAGTGCCCTGCATCCCGGCCTTCCCGCTGGAACTTCCCAGACACACTAGGCTAGAGGCCATCTTGGCCTTCATGAGCCTGTTTCCCTGGGTCTACGGAGGATGCCATCCTCAAGGGCCAGCACTGCGCTGGCAAAAGCCACCACCATCTCCTGTCCCTGCCTTTGTTTCTCAGCCCCTGGAGACCCCCTGCTCCCCACCTCACCTACAATCAGGCGAGCCCAGAGTTCCTCTAACAATTGGATGTTGCAAATCCACCTCGACCTAAGAATACTCAGGACCTGGGTTTGTGTGCTTGGAGGGAAAGAGTACAGCAGCTCGCCCCAGGACTTGAAACAGCGAAGGATGAATAAGCTGTCTTACTCCCTCCAGTGACACTCTCACGATTGGAAATCACCAGAAGGCCCTGCAGTGGGTGAGCCCTGGCCTATGGTTGCTTCTGACAGGCGGGACATGTGTTTTATCCCTGCTCCCCATGCTGTCCCCGGGGACCTGGCCTGCTGGAATCCTCCTTCTCTGCTGTGCCTTCCCCACCCCACCCCCAAAGCTCTTCTTGCCAGGAATCCCCACTTCCCAGATGCCTGGACCTTGCCCTCCTCTGAAATTCCCCCGTCGGCTCTTTCTGGGCTCCTGCCACCAGAGACAGCCACAGTCCCACACTCGGGGCTGCTGGGAGGATTCCATGTCTGTACAGTGGGCCTGGTTGCTGGGGTGGCTCTGGGGGTCAGTACTGTGTGAGGGGCCGCCACCCCCACACACACAGGAAATTCCAATCATGGCAAAGCACCAGCAAGAGTGTGAAAGTGACACTTGCAACCTGTGCGTGCAAATGAGAGGCGACACCCACCATAGCCCAGTCCACAGTGCTTCATCATTTACAAGATACTTTCCCTTCGTGAAAGCTTCCTCGCTCTTCCCTTGCAGGAGAGGGCTAGGATTCTTACCCCCACTTGACAGATGAAGAGCCCAAGGTCAGAGGGGACCAGGACCAAGCTGGGAAGGACACTAGGCAGGAAGCAGAGGCACCTGGAAAAGCCCCCAACTCAGGAGCCAGGCGGTGGGGCGAGCCCATCTTTGAGCCACTGTGGATTAGTTATTCAACTTTCGGGGAGTGGCTTAACCTCTCTGTGCTTGTTCCCTCCTCTGTCAAATGGGAATACTAATGAATTTCTACCTTCTGAGGTCACAGTATGGATTAAATGAGTTGATAAACGCAAAGCACTTAGAACAGTCCCCAGTACATGGCAAGCTTGCAGACTACTGGCCATTATAATAACCCCACTATCACATTGTCATCCCAGCCCTGAAGCCAACCCGCTAGGGAACCTTGGGTAAGGCCCTTTTCCTCTCTGGGCCTCAGTTTCCTCACTGACAGAACAATGTGTGATTGTCTCTAGCAGCCCTGTGTGTCTAGAAATCTCTGCTTCAGCACAGGCCAGAAATGGGGCCCACAGAATCCCTCCAGAGGCCATCTTCACTTTTCTGGGTCTCCTATCTGACAGTTTCCCCATCTGTCAGGCGAGGAGGTGGGACAAATTGTCACTTGAGAAACACAAAGCCTTATCTTTGCACTAGGACCTCATTGGGGACGCTTTGCACTAGGACCTCATTTGTGGCGCTCTGGGGGAAACCGAGTCAGCCGGCCTCCATCATCCTTCTGTGGCATCTCGGACCTGAGGCCAGGGTGAGGTGCAAAGGGTTAACTCCCACTGGCCTGGTGAAGGGAACACTGTTTGTGCCTTCCTGACCCTAAAGAGCAGCCAGATCCCTAAAGAGAAGGGACCCTGTGTTTGCATTGGCGGCCAGGCCAGACAGTGGGAGTAATTAGTGCTCGGTGAGTCCTGGAAAACTCAGCTCATCCTGCAGCCAGGCCAGGCCAGCCTCGCCCGGTCCCCTCTCCACCACCCGCCACCCTATTACCTAAGCCCTGCACAGGACATGAGTGCATGGCCCTGGGGGTGAGGGGCAGCAGGCTGCTCAGACAGGGCGGCCATTCACAGAGCCATCCCCTGCCCAGCTCAGACAGAGCCCTGCAGGGCGGGGGCGGGGGGGGGGG
>RCUC01026560.1:0-11861 GCA_003697995.1 Taxidea taxus jeffersonii
TACTTCTTTGCCCGTCTCCGTTCCCCTAGCTGTAAAATGAGGACAACAGCAGTACCTTCTCCGCAGGGTGATTGTTGAGTATGAAATGAAGTGACAGGTAACACCATTATTAGACGCATGAACTTGGAGGGAACTCAGGAATCAGCTTTCCCATGAGCCCATCTCTGTCCTCAGTGGCCTTGTGGACTCATCCCACTCTTCCTTTTCAGAGCATCACAGGCAGATCGCCTAGATTTCCAGTGATTTCCTGGAGATTACCAGCATTAAGAAAGTCCAGTTCACATCAAAGTCAGTTGAAAGCTTTTCCGCATTCCCAAGCTTGGGAGTCTTGGAAACCAGTGGTGTGCAAGGGTTAGCACCAGCATCCTCTGGTCGTTTTTCGTCCTTGCTCCCTCTGACCCTGGCCCCACCAGTCAAACAGGGTCCATGGGATGGAGACATTAGACAAGGGGCAGAGCCTTTCACTGAGCTAGTGCCTTTGGCTCCCTCCTGGCTGCCATGTCTAGCCTTTTTGTAGGGGCACATTAGTCGCTCTTTGGAGATGTCCTCCTCCGTGCTTGCCCATTTAGGGACCTCCATGGGGACCTCTGTAACCCCCACCTTGGCTCCAGCCTCAAGTCTTCTGCGCCGGCCCACCTTCCATAGTCTTAGGCAGTGTCCTTTCTGAAGGAGCCTGATGATCTTCTGAGCTATGCTTCCAGTCCCCAGGGAAGTTCACATATCCTTGTCTTCCAGTGTTGTCCTTGCCACCCGCTCTTCCCACTCTGATATCCTGGCAGTTGCTGCTAGGCTCCTCCAGTGTCTGCCAGCGAAGGGCAAGCTACTGGGAACAACCGTGCTCTGATCCAGAAAGAGCCCAGGGCAGATGTGGGCGCCTACGTACCCCTGTGACAGTTACTAGGGTGTCATTTCCTGCTCTTGCAGGAATAGGCATACCTCGGAGAGAATGTGGGTTCTGTTCCAAGGCCACCACAACAAAGGGACTGTTGCAGTCAAGTGAGTGAAATGAATTTTTTGGTTTCCCAGTGCACATCAAAGTGATGTTTACATGATACTCTGGTCTGTGGAGTGTGCTGTTGCATTATGTCTAAAAAAAAAATGTATATACATTAATTAAAAACACCTTATTGCTAAAAAATGCTAACCATCATCTGGGTTTCCAGTGAGTTGTAATTACTGACTGCAGATCACCATAACAAATAACCATAATAATGAAGAAGTTCAAAATATTTCCAGAATAACCAGTATTGGACACACAGGCACAAAATGAGCAAATGCCATTGGAAAAATGGCACCAATAGACTTGCTAGACGCAGGGCTGCCACGAACCTTCAATTTGTAAAAAACACCATATGGTCAAATCACAATAAAGGAAAGCACGGTCTAACAAGGTGTGCCGGCACCCGTCTCTACCAGGGCTTCTCTCCTGCCCTCTTGTGAGGAGGGAAGGGAGGTGTGGAGAGTGCTCCTCTCCATTGACTTCCTTCTGAGGACCCCCACTCAGGCCTCTCTAGCCTGTTCTGAAGTGGGCTGTCACAGACTGGCTTGGCCACTGTGGAGCAAACCCTGTGAAGATGGACCTTAGAGAGTGGGGGTGTTTGTCATGTCTTGTGAGTGTGGTGCCCACTCCACAGGAAACGTCCAGTGAATGTTGGCTCTTATCATTGTTTACTCTCTGTTGTTTAGCTTCAGTTGTCTCATCTGAAATTTGGGGTTTATGGTAATCCCTATTCTGCTGGCCTCTTAGTGCCGTGAATGTGTAGGAAACTGTGATGAGTTGGTTTTACTTTTATATTTCAGCCTCAACAGAATGGGATCTCTCCACGCATGTTTAAGGCCTTTGTAAGCAAGAGCCACCCGGAATTCTCCTCTAACAGACAGCAGGATGCCCAGGAGTTTTTCTTGCACCTGGTGAATCTAGTAGAGGTGAGTAATTCCATCTTCAGAAATGCTCAAAATGTTGTAAGAAGGGTGCACAGCGCCTGGGGGCGGTCTCCTTTGGTGGTCCCCTCTGCTGGGGCTGGGATGCCTCCAGCCCCTTTCCTGAATCTGTCACAGTCCCAGCTGTTACTGCATCAGTGTGAGGCTTTCTCTTCTCAGCCCATGTGGGGTGATCGCTGCTCATATTCTCCTTTCTAGCACTTCTAGAGCTCCCCGTTCTCCTTTTAATTGTACTTAAAGGAATGTTTGTCCATTATTTAATTTAAAATTTTTTTATTGGTCTCCATGACAAAGCTCCTTAAGTGTCCAGTGTGGTATTTGGTGTCCTTGTGCCACCATTCAGAGATGGTCACACTTTGCTCCCGGCAGAGTCGAGTCACATTCTGTGCCGTGGTTCTTAAAAGCTACCGAGAATTCGTGATTAAAGGCTTTCTTCTCCCTCTTAAAAGGCAACTTTTTTTTTCCTGATTACAAAAATGTTCTCTGTGGAAGATTAAAAAGGCACAAAGGAGAAAATCAAAATAGCCAGTGGTAACAGCCCTTACAATTAAGCAGTGCTAACATTTCGGTGTCTGACCCACCAGACACTTTCTCGGTGCATTTATTGATTCTCTCCATGCAGTTTTATAAGCATTGGTTTCCACGTACTGTGTTGTGAATGTTTTGCCACATTATGACATATTTGAATGTAGCATGATTTCTTTTTTGTGTATAATTTACACCAGTGCATTTCCACGATCATATCATACATGCCTTAATTTTTGCAGGGGAAAAAAAAACTGTTAGTGGCTGCATCATGTTCATTCACATGGTCAGCTATAGTTTATTTAACCAGTCCCCTGTTTTTGGATCTATGCCCGTGCCTTGTTATTAAAGTACTCTGGTGAACGGCCATGCCCAGAGAAAACGGCTAGTAACGCCAGATCCTTACTCCAGATTTACATATTCGCTTCTGTGCCAATTTTTATTCATGGGTTAATATTCAGACGTTTACTGACCTGATCTAATTGAACCTGCAGAGGAACCGCATTGGCTCAGAAAATCCAAGCGATGTTTTTCGGTTTTTGGTGGAAGAACGTATTCAGTGCTGTCAGACACGAAAAGTCCGCTACACGGAGAGGGTGGATTACCTGATGCAGTTACCTGTGGCCATGGAGGCAGCAACGAACAAGGGTAACGGTCCCAGAGTGGGAACTTGGCGCTGTGCTTCCTCATACGTGCAAACAAACCCTCGAATCGGAGATAATGCGGTTTACTCACTGCTAAGTGGAGTCAGGAGGAGACCCAGCCCAGATGGTGTCTGGTTCGCGCCTCTCTTTTCCTCTTTTCCCCAGTCCCTGTGTGCCTTTCTTGTGAGAAGAGTCAGATGCATCATGGGTTTTTGTTGGAGGGATTATGGGCAGAACCTATTTTAGAACCTATAAATTTGATCAGCTGGTTGGCTTGGAGTCCGCTTACTTTGGGGGGACGTTATTTGTAATTATAGACATGGAAATTTCTTTAATGTTAGCACTCCTGAGTTGTGCCATTAATTCTGGGGGAAATGATCAGAATGGCATTTTTTGAGGTGTTTTCGAGATGTTCTAGCAGCGATCTCCTGAAATAACCTGACTTTGGCATCTGAATATTGAAGACGCCCCTTGTGGGAGATGCAGCTGGCAGGGCTGCTGTAGGAAGACGCCCATTAGAAGGGTCTTTGGACTTGGGAAACAGGAAGGAGGTGGAGAAGCTGCTGGGATCTGAGGGGAAGGTTCCTTCAGTCAGTCTGTCTGGTTCTTCCCTGGCAAAATAGATGAATGGTATTTCTTAGAATTAACATTTAGAAGCAGAAAAAAGGTAAAATGTATGCTATATTGCTTATGTCTGTGAACTGGTCATTTCTGTGACTCCCTGGGTTGCCTTCCTTCCTCTTTTTTGGGAGGGGCAGTCACTTTGTTGTGCGAATAGACAAGTGGTGATTATGATGATTTTAAGGTGAAACGATTTCCATTTTCTATACGCTCTTGCAGCTTTTGGCCAGTTTCTAAATTCTTATCCATTATATAAGGTAGAAATGAGGGTAGGGGACTGTGGTTTGTTTCCTTTTTAGAATTAGGCTTAATTGCTTTCTCTTGACAGCCTCAGGGATGTTCCGCTCAGTTCTGTGATCCTCTCTAACCCACTGTTTGTAATTTATGAATAGTAACTATTCTTTCTCAGAAAGATTTATAATGTAGTCCCTGGAAATTGATTGTTGGAATACCTAATACTGGCATCCTAGATATAAGTACATCGTAAACTGGTTGTGGACTGGACAATGAATTTTAAACCCATATTCAGATGTGCTTAAGAAAACACATAGGTGGGGCACCTGGGTGGCTCAGTGGGTTAAGCCTCTGCCTTCGGCTCAGGTCATGATCTCAGGGTCCTGGGATCCAGCCCCATATCGGGCTCTCTGCTCGTCGGGGAGCCTGCTTCCTCTTCTCCCTCTGCCTGCCTCTCTGCCTACTTGTGATCTCTCTGTCAAATAAATAAATAAAATCTTAAAAAAAAAAAAAAAGAAAACACATAGGTGCATAAGGGTGCCCCAAAACTGATAAATCAGGAGTGATTTTTTTTTTGTAAACAAAATGAATTCCCAGAAAGACCCCATCAAAACTATATAAAATTTTGACTTATAGGCAGTTTCCAAGAGCAGATCTGCTGACACCTGGGAAGTTGATGGTGTGCTGTCTTCTTTTTCTCTTGGTATTTAATCGTTTGAGCAGGAATCCTGTAGAAAGTCCTTTTAGGTTGGTAGCTCTGCTATCTGAACTTATTTGTAACCTCTTCCTGAAGTTGTCTGGGAAGTGTTGGTTAGAATCATGCTCCGGCCCAGACACCTTCAGGAATATTGGCCAAAGGGGTTGTTTTCCACTTCAGGAAGACAGAGTGAGTACAAGGTCATTCATTTGCTCTTTTACTCAGATGAACTGATTGCCTATGAGTTAACGAGAAGGGAAGCAGAAGCAAACAGAAGACCCCTTCCCGAGTTGGTTCGTGCCAAGATACCATTTAGTGCCTGCCTTCAGGCCTTTTCTGAACCGGAAAATGTAGATGATTTCTGGAGCAGCGCCCTACAAGCAAAGTCTGCGGGTGTGAAGTAAGTGCACGTGTGTGCGCTTGTGTGTTTGTGCTTGTGTGGTGGTAGTGGGTTAAGGAGGGGCGCTTGAGAGGTTGGGACTGGGTTGGGGAGAGGAGGCGGGGGGTTGTATGAGTCTGCCCACGCTTTCTCAGGTGTGGTGAGATGGGGTTATGATATGATTTGTGCAACCCTAATTTTCATAGAGCTCACTTGTGGAGGCCTGTCCAAGAAACCAGGCTTATAATCTATGTTGTGTGCTAGCAAGGGAATGTCTTCTCTTTTCTTTCTTTCTTTTTTTTTTTAATGGAAGGTTGTGGTTTATCCTTTTTTTTTTTTTTTAACTTTATTTAAGCTTTATTTAAACATATAATGTAACCCCACCACCCTCTCCCAACCCCTCTTCCCCCCACCCCCCTCAGTTTGTTTTATGACATTAAGAGTCTCTTTTGGTTTGTCTCCCTCCTGATCCCATCTTCTTTCATTTTTACTTTTCCTACCACCTTAACTCCCACCCCCGTTGCATCTCCACTTCCTCATATCAGGGTGATCATCCCTTTATTAGGAATTTGCTTTTTTTTTTGCCAAGGACCTCCTAAACAACACCCCCCCCACCACCACATGGCAAGAATCTATTAATGAAGAAATTACAGAAATACTTACGGTAGTCTTCAATATTTAAATGCCCCTATGATAGATCTTAATTCCATAATTAAAGATTTGACTTAGCACTTGGTGACTGGGGCTCTCAGGACATCTCGAAGTGGACATACGGCTCCTGATTGTTCTGATGAGCTGCTCAGGACGTAGAAAATGCTGTTTCCACATCTTCCACCTCATTGTCAGGCACATAAAACATTTTTCCTGCACTTGATTAACTGATTTTATACAGTCAAGTCCTAGCCAATGCACCTCATACAATTGGAAAAAGAGTACTCACAGAGGCATAAAATGAAAGGAGATCTGAAAGTTTGGCTCTAGGAATCTTAACTTCTTTTAGGTATTCTTTGGCTGTCTGTCCTCCTAGCTAAAATTGAGCTCTACTTTGATGCAAAGGGTCGTGAAGGCTGAAGAGGTACTGCTGGATGTTTTTATCACCTCAAGTAGCAGGCAGACTTAAATCAATTATTCCCTGCAATAGCCATCGCTTGGGATTCTTTGTTTCAGATGATTGACTTCCTATGTTAAAAATGGGAAAGCAGAAAGAATTTATTTTAGAAGTTTAAAAAAGGCCATGTTTCCTTAAAATAATTTTTATAAAAATGTTCATATCTAAATGAGATTAATAATAGTCCATTCAGTTATTAATTATCCATTGTGGAATAAGTTTTCATCCTAGGATTGCTCAGTTATGGGATGTGTGTGTGTGTGTCCTCACAGAGAATTGTTAGTGAGTTGGTGTGTTCAATGCATGAGACTCACTTCACTGAAACCTGGAGCCATCATTGGGCAGTTAGACATCTATATACTATCTTAGTGGTAGATCCAATTTCTTTCATTATTCCCCCTCCCAGCTTTATTGAATATCATTAACAGTACTGAGATATTGACATATATTGATACATATTGAGATAAAATACTATTGTGTACATTTAAGGTGTACAACATTATTTTTTTTTAAACTTTAATTATTGACAATAGGTAGAAAGTTTCTCAAACCTGGATTCTTCTCTCTTTGCACTTTAATTCTGATTTCACGTGGGACATAGAAGTGATCAGGGGACCCAAACCCCTAGAAAGTGCCCAGCATCAGGTGTAAGCTGCAGTGTTCTTCATTTCCCTGTCTGCTTACCCACCCTTTTCTGCTCTTCAGAAAAGTAGCCTCATGTCTTAGAAGTGCAAGTTCTCTCTGGGCCTGCAGGAAGGAGCCTTCTCATCACTAACAGAAGGCCCATCATTAAAATGGAGTAGGGAGGCATTGGCTTTGTAGAGACAGAGGCTCTCACCCTGGGGCAAGTGGCCGGGAGATCTGGATTCATCTCCTATGTCCACTTCCCAGTGTATGTTCTATCCTAGGGCAAAGTCAGCACATAATATCCTTCTTCCATCTGTAATGGAGGAATGATGCTTGCTTACCTGGTTTTCTCCTCAAATGCTATGAAATATTTAGCTATAGGCAGTGCTAATGTAACTGTCTGGGAGAGGGGTTTCTGCTTTCCCTAATCCTTAACAGTAGATATTCAATGGATTTTTCCTTTTCCAATGTCTTTTATATGTATACATGCCCTCATGGTTTTATGTATATGAAAAAAATGAATACTAGATATATCCAATTGTTAATTGAAAACTGGTCTTTGTGGAAAAGGAGAAAACACGTTTTAGGTTAATAAAGCAACTACCATATCTGTCCCTTTATCATTCCAGGTCATGTGTTAAGCACTTACCAGCAATTAACATTTAATCCTCTTGGTATTACTAAGGGGTAGGTGCTACTATTCTCCCCATTTTATGGATGAGAAAATAAAAAGAGAAGTAATAGGCCAGTAGGTGGCAGACCTGGAATTCATTCAGATTGATTGAATTCAAAGTTTAAACTCTTAATCCCTCTGTTATATGTATTATCCCATATTTCTGATCATGCTTGCTTATTCTCATATCCTTGTAATCCTTATATAGCCTTGCATATTCCTTATTAGGTCTTATCATGTTTCAAATATTAGTTTTAGGGAAACCACTTCAGTGAGTTCCTAAAAGATTTTTTCTCTTTTTCTTATTCCCAGCAATATAGACATGATCTCTTCACTATGTTAGTTTGGGGCGTTGAATTTTTCTCATGTTAGACCCAGAGCCTGAAAGGCCAGGAAGAGGCGAAATATGTCCTTTTTTTAGATTTTTGGCTAGTATGGACCAAACATAAAGGCTCTTGCCTTAAATAGTCCTGAATGGACTGTTTCTGGGAACAATATTAGTGTTTGGAAATTTTTCATTCATCTAGCAAGTATTATTGTTCACCTGGAATATTCTAGGCAATGAGCTGAACAAGACCTAGGTCCTGCCGTCAGGCAACTCATGCGTTAAAGATCAATAGGGAGAGGGATGCCTGGGTGGCTCAGTTGATTAAGCAGCTGCCTTCGGCTCAGGTCATGATCCCAGCATCCTGGGATCGAGTCCCACATCGGGTTCCTTGCTTAGCAGGGAGCCTGCTTCTCCCTCTGCCTCTGCCTGCCACTCTCTCTGCCTGTGCTCACTCTCTCTGTCAAATAAATAAATAAAATCTTTAAAAAAAAAGTCAATAGGGAGAGATTTTGTCTTGACTTTTATCATTTATGAAGAGGAGAGCACAGTGTGTGGGTTCCAGAGGACAAGCTTTAGGTGGATGGGCAGTGTTTGAATCCCCAGTGTAGGACTTACAGAAACGTGATCTTGGCCAAGTGACCCTAAGCCGCTGTTTCCTTAACTGTAAGTGGAATAATAGTACTTTCTTCATAGGGCTGGAGTGAAGAGTAAGGGGAGATTAATTCTGCAAAGTGCTTTGTACACTGCCTTGTGCAGAGTAAGTGTATGCTCTGATTGTTATAACCATTGTTTTTATCTTTCCTTTTTTGGCCTTGGGTTGTACAGTTTGTGGGTGATTAATTATCATATTTTCAACATATTTAATGGAAAGGATAGAACTGTGCTGTATTTTTTTAGTTGCCAGGTTTTCAATACAATAGACAATCTTAATTTCACGGGGAGGGACCGCTTATATATTTTTCTTATTAAAGCATTTGTGGTGTTTTTGCCTCGATTATAATTAGTGAACAATCGATAGGATAATGATAATAGGTTGTCAGTAGACAGCACAATACTGTTGTCAAGCACTATTTTCAGCACTTTGTGTCCTGACTCATTTCATTCCCATAGCAGTTTTTGGAGGTAAATTTGCTGTGTGTCTACCTAGATCTTTTTGAATGATTTACACTCGAGTGGTCTTTATTAAATACAGAAATTTTCAAGAAATATTTTGATTTCCAGGAATGAATTTTAGGAGTAAAAGAGTAAGCGGTGCATCATTTACAACACTTTGTTAGATTTCAGTAACAGACTTGATGTCCCGAACCTGCAATTAATGAATGCTAATTACTACTTTTGACATTATTTTGAACAAATATATATTGAGCAGTTACTACCTGTGTGATTCAATTTGAGACCCTGTAGAGGCTACAGAAATGAATAAAGCGTGTTTACCCAACAGGGCGGATGTAAATGTGGGTGTCATCTAACCTGATGTCTGGTACTCTCAGGTTGGGAGTTACCCATAACAAAGGAGTGTGCTAAATTATCCACCCCTCTCCCATTCAACCCCACCTCCAGTTCCCTGCACTGCCCCTTGCCCCATGCTGTCACCCAGTTACTGACCGCAGAGTAACTGCAAGAATCTTGGGCTTCTGAACCACATTTTGGAGATCATTGACTTACTGATGACTTATGGTTGGTCTCACTGTTCTATATTTTCTAGCTTTTAAGAAGAAGAGGTCAATCAGAAAGGTGATATTTTTATGTTAGTTGAAAACACTGGATGGAGTTTGTTGGGTTTCAGGGAAATTAGGACTTGGCTATATTTAAGTAAGAATGATGTTTATTATTGCCTTTCAGAAGATAGGAAAACCTAATTAGAGATAGTATGATAATTTCCAAAGAATGAACCAGGATAATGATAGATGAGTTCCTTGGGATGGTAAGCTCCTTTATTTATTTATTTGGAAAAAAAAAAACAAAACCTCCCTTAAATTATTGCCTGTAACCTTCTACTGTCCTTGTGATGGAGAATTTGAGATCCAGAGAGGTTAAGTGACTTGCCTGGGGCAAAAAACAGGTCAGCGACAGCTCAAGTCCGTGTCCAACACCTGGTGGATTCTAGTTCTTTTATGACCAAATCATCATGCTAATTCCCTAGGAATTCATAGTATATATTCTAGTGTGCCAAGTGGTTTCACATCATTTCAGGAACATTGCATTGCTCTGGCAGGTAGCTATTATTAGTAAATCTGTTTTGTAGGTGGAGGGTCAGCGATTTGTTCACAGTTGGAGTGAATCATGTAGCATATCTTAGACCCAAATCCACATCCTTTGGCCCTTTTTCTGCATAGTGCTCTGTTCCTGTACTATGGTTTCTCTTGTACACTAGGGGGCAGCAATGCACTTGTAGTTGCTTTCTGAATTCTGGGCAGATCCGTTCCAAGTAGAAGGCAATGACTTAAGAGTTCGTGGGGATGGTGTTCTAGAATCTATTATTTTATTTTATTTTATTTATTTTTTAAAAGATTTTATTTATTTATTTGACAGACAGAGATCACAAGTAGACAGAGAGGCAGGCAGAGAGAGAGGAGGAAGCAGGCTCCCCGCTGAGCAGAGAGCCCTATGTGGGGCTCGATCCCAGAACCCTGGGATCATGACCTGAGCCGAAGACAGAGGCTTAACCCACTGAGCCACCCAGGCGCCCCTAGAATCTATTATTTTAGAAGATACATATAGTATTTGCCTACAGCTTACTTTCTTTCTCCCATATCCTACTCTATCCATATTAACACTGACATAGAAATGGTTGTTATAGGGTGCCTGGGTGGCTCAGTGGGTTAAGCCTCTGCCTTCAGGATTGAGTCCCGCATCAGGCTCTCTGCTTGGCAGGGAACCTGCTTCCTCTTCTCTCTCTGCCTGCCTCTTTGCCTACTTGTGATCTCTCTCTGTCAAATAAGTGAATAAAATCTTAAAAAAAAAAAAGAAATGGTTGTTATAAACAAGATGATACACGTGGAGAAAATGAACTGGAACCAGGCATGAATTTGGTGTCCTGGGTGAATAGTCTGCATAAAATCATCACACCAAAGTCCAGGCAATTCCTAAAAGCTTGAAGGGGAAACTCAAGATATTGACCATATGTGTTAATTTAAAAATTTAAGGGTCAAATTTAGATATTTTAGGTACTTAACTAAAATATCTAAATTTGACCCTTAAATTTTAAAATATATATGTATGTGTATGTATGTATATGTATATACACATATGTATATGTACACACACGCACACACACACACATACCCCTTTAGGATCCATAGATTTTAGATACAGTAATATTTTAATGACGCTTTGACATTTCCAATAGTCAACCTCAACCAAAGTTCCAATGAACCCTCCTCATGCCAACTTTGTGGTATAGGAGAGTGATTCTCTGTGGGAGGGGAGGTTGAGGGTATGTCAGGATCACTTGGGGGCTTTTCAAGCCACACATATAAACACAGAGTGCATGCATGCCTGCACACTCCTGCAAATGTAATGTGTATGTATATACACACACAGTTGACCCTTGAACAACACAGGTTTGAGCTTTTTTACAGGTTTGGGTTTTTTACAGTACAATGCTATGTTTTCTCTAGCTTATGTTATTATAAGAATACAGTATATAATACATATAACCTAAAAGTGTGTTAACTGACTCTTTATATTATCGGTAAGGCTTCTGGTCAGCAGTAGACTATAAGTAATTAAGTTCTTGGGGAGTCAAAAGTTACATATGGATTTTTGACTGCATGGCGGCGGGGGTCAGTACCCCTACCCTCTGCATTGTTCAAGGGTCCACTGTACTAAAATTCTGGCTAGGGTTTTAGAGAAAAACAGATGACTATGGTTGAAGAGTACTTTTCAGAAATACAAAGTGCCACAGCAAAGTGGAAGTGTAATTTTGTAACATGCCCCAGATCCTTCTCAAAGGACACCATTGTCCTCCGTTAAAAAATTTGTCCTTGCGAGAAGGCCAGGGCGAGTGACTGGGAGTGGGTGCGTGGGTCAACTGATGGTGTTTGCCTGTCCCTCCTCTTCAGTGCAGTCGCTGGAACTGCCG